>JAMAKW010000060.1:134597-293056 GCA_023628315.1 Neopestalotiopsis sp. M2102B
CTTCTTATTTGTTCAAAATATTTTCCCCTGGTTTTTTTCTAATATTGGCCCCCCCCCCCCCCCCCCCCCCCCCACGACAACTGGTATTTAAATAAGCCAATTCTATATCCATGGGATGATTAGCCATAATTTGACAAGATTTCGCTTCTTCTCATAATTCTTTGAGGCAATGAACTTTCACCGGGAGAGGCTCATTTGGACGATAAAGCATGGCTGCTGGCAATGCTAACGAAATAGACTCAACTACGTTCTCAAGAATGATCAAATGTGTTACTCACGAGCTCGCTTTTCCCAAGAGTATTGTCGACTAGAGATGCCTAAGGTTAGGTATGTAGATACCCTCTGCGAATCCTGACTAAGGTGCACCACATTGGATACCACGTTTTAGCCGGCGCACAACAGGAAAGTTGGTCCTGATGACGAACAAGATTTTCCGTGCGACGGCAGTACATGCAAATAAAACTCGTATTTTCCTGGAAGCACTCTTTTTGACTTTTCAATTCAGTGGCTAGTCGTCGTAATAAGGTGGGTATGATAGCAGGTAGCGGCTTGGGGCGAAGACCCCTTGCTCGGCAATCTTATAGTGTAGCAGCAGTATGGAAAAGGCCAGCCCTGAGAGATGGAGCCTGCAGTGGATTAGGTAGGTGCTAACTTCAGCGTAGTATGGGTACCTTTAGCCCCCGCCATCCCACATTCCGTGATTGAATCTCGAAACGTATCTTGAAAAGCTTGCAATTGCGTTAAAGTCAATACTGTGTCTTCGAGGGCATCTTATACAACCTATACTGGCATGTGAGAAATACTTATACTGGGACTGCGATATCGAACCTGGAGAGCCTGTACGACACTGAAAACGGCCGCCTAATGCTACTGTTGCTCGTCGGGTGGTGGGGGAACGCTAGCGCCCGAGTTCCGGCTTCAATAGCCACTAGTCAGCAGGGCCAGCGCTTAATCACAATGTGCCCTATTCGCCCTACTGGCCCTATCTTTACAGTGTCCCTTTTGCCGTACATCCACAGGCCGCGTAATATGATGGATATGGGAATCGCAACGACGGCGATCTCTCCACGACGGAGAATCTTCCGGGCACGATGAAGCATATAAAAAGATCGTCGCCTGATCTTGGTAATTGAAAGGATGTTTGTATAGGCATCACGATCGTCTAGGGAACAAACATGGGTTTCGCGCGGAAAGGATTTGCACTCCTCGGCCTCTTGGCTTCGGCATGTCTCGCCACTGGGTCGACCACCGGCAATGGAACTTGCACGCAGGTCAACCAGCGCAAAGCATGGTGAGTCTTTCGGAATCTCGATTGTATAAAATCACTTACTAACAAATCAGGCATACTCTGACCGATGACGAAAAGGCCGAGTATCTGCGTGCCGAGAAATGCTTGATCGAGTCACCGGCCAAGGGCGGCGTCGTTGACGGCGCCGTTACGCGCTGGGACGAGCTGCACTGGGTGCACATTACCCAGTCCAACGTCATTCACGGCGTTGGCGATTTTCTTCCATGGCACCGTCTCTATATGCGCGTGCACGAGAAGCTCCTGCAAGAAGAGTGCAACTACACGGGCGCGCAGCCGTACTGGGACGAGCAGCGCGACGCCGATGCCAGCACGTCTCTGGCAGATGCTTCCGTCTTTGGATCCGACGAATTGAGCTTTGGCACCACGCAGGACGGCTGTGTGGTCGATGGTGCCTTTGCCAATACGACACTGCGTCTCAACCAGCTCTGGGGTGTGAAGAACACCACAGAATACTGCCTCAGTCGCGACTATGACGATTCGTACTGGGCCTGGGCCAACACCACATACTCTGACGCCTGCTTTGCCAAAGTAAACTATACTGAAGCCTGGCCATGCTGGTCCAAGTATCCTCACAGTTCTGCCCACTTGGCCGTTGGCGGAACAGTAAGTCTCTTTCACCCACCACCCAACTCTCTCATGACCATGCTGACCACTTCGCAGCTCGAGGACCAGGCCGCATCTCCTGGTGATCCCTTGTTCCACCTACACCACACTAACTTGGACCGACTTTGGTGGCGATGGCAGCAGGACAACCTCCCCAGCCGGCTATACGAAATGGGCGGCCGAAGTATCCCCAAGCTCTCCAGCCTCACCAGCTACGGCTGGCTCTTCCCCAGCGACGCCATCATGGACTACGACGGAGACGCCTACAACACGACGACCCTGAACCACACTCTGTGGATGGCCAACATCGCTCCCAATGCTACCGTTGGAGATGTCATGGATCTCGGTGGGGACTTGATCTGTGCGGAATACATTTGATTAGAAATTGTGATACTCAGATAGTCGTTTCAAATATCATGGTCGCAAGTTCACCAGAAATGTAAATCTTCATTTCTTGACTTCCACACTGGTCAATTGCTGGACTTTGTGTGGATCATCTGTGCTGCAAGTTCACTGTGAATTGTCATGATTTTTTGGATTGTCGACACGTCAAATTCAAGTATGATCTCAAGTCATTATGTTCTTCAAAGGAATTTTGTCTTACTCTATTTGCTCTACTCTAAACCCATTTAAGAAGCATTCGGGTTGGATGGCGGCAAACCTTTGTCGCTGTTGTTGTGCGCAACGCCACCTCCTTCGTAGTAAGACGCAGCCGCGGTCAAGTTGGCCGAATGATCGCTGCTCAAGTCAACCGCGACCGTGATCCAGGCCAGCAGTCCGTCAGAGAGATCGCTGCCGAGCTGCACGTACTCGACATAGGGATCATAGTCCGAGGTGGCCTCCTCAGCATCCAGCCGTCAATTTCCCAGCTGGTAAAGGCAATGTCGTTGGTGTTGTAAGGGTAGGTGGCCTCGACGGCGTCGACCAGGGCGTCCTCAAAGTAGATCTGCCCGACGTGCAGCGTGGTGCCGCCCGTGTACGTGTCGTTGGGCTGCACCGTGTAGTTGTGCTGGGCCACGAGGTGAAAGTGCGTGATGCGGTCGTCGTAGTGGCCGGGGAAGAGCGTGTCAAAGGCCGAGACGCCGTCCTCGTCGGAGAACTGCACGCCGCGCAGAAAGGTCGAGTCGAGGCCGCCCTCGCCGTCCGAGTCCACGCCAGAGTAGACGCCCGTGCTGTTGCAGTGCCAGACGTCGGCGGCAATGTCGGCGACGGGGCCGCACGTGTTCATGTCCACGAATTGTATGTCAATGTGCATCGGCACGCCCGCTTGTCCCTCGGTAATGTCCTGGCGGATGAACTCTCCGGTGACATAGTACGGGCCAATAGTGGTTTCTGGCACCAATGCGCAGGTGTTGTTAGACCCGAAAATAGTCTCTTCCGGTGTGTCGAGAGTGTAATCCAGGCTCGTAGTCTTGTTATGGCTGAGGTTGGAATAAATCTCGAGATTTGTGAGATCTCTCTTTTGATGGTTCATTTTCTCTGTGAATGTTCAGTCTGAGTGCAGCAATAACGTGATGACAGAAGCCCTACCGGAGTCCAATCCGCGCTTGACCCGGAGGTCGCGGGCCTTGGCGAGACGTCGAGCTGCTGCGCGAGACCGTAAAGCCTTGGCTTGAGGCGTGTCTTGGCATGCCGCCAGCGATCGGGTAGCTTTCGCATGCTGAACGTTTCGCAATGCCATTTCTTTTCTGAGCATCTCCTTGTCTTCGCCCGGGTGAGCGAGGACAAGTGGCAGGGCCAATGCGGCCGCAACAGTCTTGACTTGAACCATGATGGCGGCTTTACTGAATGCGTCGAGATGCGTCGAGACAGAAACACTTTCTTCAAAAATCGAAGATCTTTCGCGTTAAGGATTGAAGGACGCACACAAGAAAACACAGGTCACCAGTTCTAAGCAACATTCTACAATGGCAGTCATTAGCAATCCTCTTAGTATAAGTAGTCAGCACGTTATCAATCAGTCTGTCAGGCATGCTAGGATACTTGATCGAGCAATCTAGGTGCTGCAGGTACGTGTGGACTCGGCCGGGATCATCAACGGGCCAACCAAATTGATTTGTTTTCAAAGGAGATCCAAGACTGGCTGCCGCCTTGATGATCACTGCCGGCCGTTGTGGATCTCCCCTTTGCGTCTTCCTTGTCGGCCGCGTAATGCCAAGAACAGGCCGTGGAACGCTACCGGCATTCGGCCGCGGTCTAGTGGCCGATTATGCGGAATCGAGAGGAATAATTATTATTCCTCGTAATCGTGTTCAAGAATGTTCATGCATCGGACCATGGAATGTGCGCATTTGCATCAATTCTTCACATTAGATTATGCGTACGAGGCCTACATACGGAGTGCAAGGACCCTTATACACGGCAAAATCAATGGTAGCGCGTAGGGCGAGTTCAATGAGTCTCAGCTCCCAGATTTGCAGCGAATTCGCGAACACTCTCCCGTGATAAAGTCGTCGTCAGACGCGACTCAGTCAACAGATACGCTTCCGGAAATCCAGGGTCAAGTTCTTTTCCCAGAATCAGATTGCCCAGATTCTCCCCTGCCAACAGGGCGTTGGGCATGCCGTAGCCACCGTACGCCGCCGCGATCCACTCGCCACGGCCAGTGCGTTTGGTCACTGATTGAGGCAATCGACCGCAAACGGGTAGTCCATCGCAGGAAAAACACATGATGCCCGACCACACACTTTGAGTGTGCGCCTCTGACTTTTCATGTTTTCCAAAGAACTTGAGCAATGTTTCTTCCAAGAATTTTTGAGAGCTTTCCGATACAAAGGTGTCGTCGCCAGAAATCATGTCGGTAGGTGGGCATTTCTCGCCGCCAAAGTAAAACAGGCCCGTCTTCGCGCTCTGCGCCATGTAGCAAAGCCCGTCTGCGTAATCTCCAGTCTCCGGGTCAGCAACGGGGTTATAGTGTATAGCCCAAGACGCCTCATCACCACGGTTCGGTAGGATGCTAGACAGGTCCTGCACAGTCATTGTACCCTTTAGCGGGAACAGAGGGCCGCGCAGCTCAGGCAACAAATGTGACGTGTAGCCATTGGTGTTGTGAGAGACATGACGAGCTTTCAGATTGCCTCTAGGCGTCTCCAACGTATAATGCCAAGCTGAGCTGTCGTCAGGATCCTCGCTGACCAGGTGGACTGGAGTATTCGTCTCGATGGTGAGGCGATTGGGGTGTAGCTGCATCAGTTTCTCCCATGCGCCCGTCACTAGACGGTATGGCCACACCGTTCCTGAAGGGTGCATGATGCCGCCAATTGCACCGTGAATTCCGTGCTCCTGCTTCAATCTTGATAAGCAGATGTCCTCGAGCCTGTAGTAACCCAAGAATTACTGACCTTAAGACAGGCATCGGCATTAATGATCTTATACAGCCCTTTCAAAGAAGGATCGTCCGATTCCAACAGAGCAACACCTTTCTGAGCCTTTTCGAACATATCCTGATCCAAGAATGCCCGAACTTTATTGACATTGGATATCTCAGCGTCCGTAATATCAAAGTCGCTGGCCATTTGCCGCATGCGATCCAACGTCTGTAGTGTGAAGTGCACAATCTTGAGAGCCATATCGGGACCCAGTCGCGCTCTGCTTTCTTCATAGGTCTCGGCAGCATTAATGGCCAACTGACCACCGTTGCGTCCCGTCGCACCGGAGCAGAGCTCCCTCGCCTCTAGGACAGTAACGCGGATCTGTGGGTCATTCTTCAGCAATGACATGGCTACACCCAGTCCGGTGACTCCGGAGCCAATGATGGCCACATCGGTCTCACTCGGAAAAGAGGGTGATTGAGTTCGTGAAAGTGAATGCGGGACATCCTGCCAGTACGCCAAAGTTGGGTTCGGCCTGGGTAGTCCGGGATCCGAGAAGATGAGCTCTGACAGACTAAACACTGCCAGCCACAGCACAAATTAGTAAGTGTCAAATATACTATGACGATTGCGAGGGTAAGAAGGGCATAGAGAAAAAAAGCAGAAAGGATCAAGTATAGGTCGTTATTCTGCACATACTGAGTGGGGTTTGCGGCGTCGTATATGAATAAGTCACATATAACAATCTAGCGGATTATAACGATGCGCCAGTTCTAATACAGAATCGGATATGCGTTTTGAAGCAAATAACCTGTGTAAAACGAGATGCAGGGAGTTTAATGATGTCTCTTGACTCGAAATCTCATCGCGGAACCCTTTTGATCATAATCGGATCGAGTTTCGAGCCTTCCTCATTATTATGGAGAAGCGAAACTTGCACTCCAAAGTCACTGATCTTCTGTGGAGACTAGATGTGCGATTCTAGCGTCAGTCATCTCTTTTTCTAGACTTAGTGGCACCGACGGGGAATTATTTCGTTGCGGGGGTAAATTCACCGTCGGCTCATGCTCCATAATCGTGAACCGGTAGTTTAATAAGTGGAGAGAGCTGAATATCCCGGCCGAGGAAAGTCGCGGGGCATAGTTATCTCGGGCTCCGCGGGTTCGCTGCTGACGATGGAGAATGCTATTGGATGATTTTGAAATGCGATGTTGCTATACACTTTGATCCTAGTTAAAGCTCGATATGGCGTCCAATCGCATACGACCTGCTTTTTGGCACTGCTCCAATATCACTCGTCACGGGTAGATTCCTACAGCAGCGACAAGCCATATTAAAGGGTCACGATCTCTTCGGGGTACTAATAGATCAACAGATGATCGACTACCTCCGAAATATCATGTTACACTCGCAAGAGCTTTAAACGTGCAACAGCTTTGCACTTCGTTTCATCATGGCCGACCTAATCACATCAGAAGAGTTTTCAACTATACACACTAAGCTTGCCGCGACATTTGCGTCCGGCAAGACCAGAGATATAAAGTGGCGCCTATGGCAACTGAAGCAGCTGTACTGGCTACTGGATGAGAACTCGGATGCTTTTGTCTCTAGCTTGTCCAAGGACTTACACAGACACGCGTTTGAGACGCTCATGTCGGATGTGAATGAGGCCAAGGCAGAAATCCTCGAGGCTGTTCAACATGTCGAAAAGTGGTCAAGAGGTCAGGCCCCCGTGGGAGCAGGCTTCATCTTTGGCACGATATGCAACGCGTGGATCCGCAAGGACCCGCGAGGCACAGTGTTGATCATTGGTGCCTGGAACTATCCAATCGCGACACTGCTAACAGTCGCTGTTGCTGCCATTGCTGCTGGCAACACGGTCGTTCTGAAGCCATCCGAAATGGCACCGCACACCGAGCAACTACTCAGCGAATTGGTCCCAAAGTACCTCGACCCAACCGCCATTGCTCTCGTCCGTGCGACTCCCACAGAGATGCCTTTTATTCTGGAAAGGAGATTCGACTTCATCTTCTACACGGGAAGTGCGCGCGTTGGTCGCATCATTGCCGCCGCCGCCGCCAAGCATGTTACGCCAACGGCGCTGGAGCTCGGAGGGCAGGCTCCTGGCATTGTGACCAGGCATGCGAATATCGACATGGCAGCAAAGCGGTTGATCAATGCCAAACTATATAACCTTGGCCAGGTCTGCGTCTGTGTCAATCATGTTTTTGTGGAACCTGATGTCCACGATGCGTTCATTGCTCGGCTTGTCTATTGGGCTAGGAAAATGACCGATCGGAAGACACTCGACACGTTGGCTCGAGTTGTCAATGAAAACCACGTGGAGCGGCTTCGGAATCTCCTTGACACTACTAAAGGAACAGTTGTCTTCACCGGTGAGCACGAACCAGCCGAGAAATTGATTTTTCCCACCATCGTCAAGGATGTCGACATGTCGGATAGTTTATTGTCCGGAGAACTCTTTGGTCCTGTGCTCCCCGTGGTAAAGGCCGACTTGAAAGCCGCCCTCCAAACCATCAACTCCATGCCGCACCCCTTGGGTCTATATATCTTCTCGGACAATCAGGCAGAAGTCAACTTGATAATGGATTCCACGCTGTCCGGCGGCGTCACCATCAATGACGTTGCCATTCACAACGACGTGCCCGGCGCACCGTTTGGCGGGGTGGGAGAGTCTGGGTACGGAAACTATCATGGGAAATGGGGATTCGATACTTTCAGCCATGACCGTACAACTGTACAGATTCCGGGCTGGGTGGATAAGTTCTTGGGCTGGAGATATCCACCCTTTGACATGGCCAATATTGGAGAAATTACTCATGCGAAGCCCCAGTTTCGCAAGGGTGAGACCCTCGATGATCAGCGCATAGGATCATTTTGGAGCAGGATTCCGATATTGAATATGATACTGTAGAATAAATGAAAGACGGTCGACCATTTCATACCTGTGCTGTCAAAATGCGACAAGTAAAAACTCCATTTTTGTTGACTTGGTATTGCAGATTTTGGCTGTCATGGTGATTTGGGGTAGGAGATCGCATTCAGCACTCGGTCTAGTCCATGTTCCAGGTATCTCCCCGAATCGACCCCCCTGCACCACACTGAACCCCATGCAGCCAGGCTTGACTTATCTAACCATCTCAGATAAAGCTACAGTGCCGTTGTCTACTAGTATAATTATCCGCTCAACACTTGATTAGCTCTAGCAGGGGTCTACCCCAGACTTGGCGCAGCCCTCTCGACAATATCTGTGGACACGCTGATATCAGCTGCGCCAAACACATACATAGGAGACAGGTACGTCTTTGGGGAGTCCTCAGATGTGTTTCTAGTTCTATAATGCTCCCGCATATCCGCATCCTAAGTTAAGCGAATGCAGTGAGACTTTGAGTTAAGTCACTTGCAACTGAATCATCCTTTGTCTCGACGCTTTCTATCTTCTCTCCCTTCTTTTCCCTGTCAGCAGAAAATAACGTTGCAGGTTTCGCGTACCTCCCAACGGCTCGCAGATAATCTCAATCTTGACATTCAACAATGGCCAAGCATGACGAACAAAACGAAAAGGCCATGGACCTGAGACGGGTCACATCCGAACCACTGGACCACGATGACGGCAAACTTGCCAGCGATGACACGTCACCTGCTAAGCTCAAGTACAACTTCAACATATGGTCGCTGGCCTTCATGTCCTTTTGTACTGGTGTGACCTGGGAAGCCATCGGCTCGACGATTGCACAGGCTTTCACCTCGGGCGGAAGCTCGAGCTTGGTCTGGGGCTTCCTCGCCAGCGCGACCGGTGCGCTCATCACCGTCTTGTGCATATCCGAATACGCGAGCATGATCCCCTGTGCCGGAGGTCAGCATCAGATTGTCGCGGTGCTGGCGCCGCCTAGATGGCGCAGGGTCTTGGCTTGGTATACTGGATGGATCACCGTCATTGGATGGGTGCTTTGCGCCTTGGCTGGTGTTTTTTCCACAGCCATGCAGATTCAATCTTGGGCCATTCTGTTTAGTCCTGACTATATCTATGAGAGATGGCACACAAGCATGGTGAGTCAATGATGGGGTTTGCCTTTAACCAACTCATCCATCTAACTTTAGTTTTAGATTGTCATCGGCCTTACAACCTTCTACACCCTATTTGCCATCTACGAGATCAAAGCTTTACATTACCTCTTGTTCCTGGCCATGGGCTTTCACGTCATTGGGTACTTCGCCACCGCCATCTACTTGTTGGCAAACGTGAACCCGAAGAACACTGCCGAGTACACCTTTACTGATTCCACGAACCTCAGTGGCTGGGACAACCCAGCGGTCAGTCTACCAGAAGTGATCGCGCTATGAACTTCAGTTCGCTAACATGGCACTAATAGGCTGGTTGGTTGATTGGATTGTTGACAACAGCGATTGGATTCGTGAGCTGGGATAGTCCCATGCACATGGCTGAGGAGACGGAAGACCCAGCCCGCGACACGCCGAGATCCTGTAAGTGCTCATGACTGATAAACTTGCAAGATTTGGCGCTGATGGCCGCCTCCCTCTAGTGATCACGGCCGTCCTGAGCAGTGGCATAGCAACATTTCCATGGATCATTGCCGTGGCATTTTGCATTACAGACGTCAACGGCGTTCTGAGCGGTCCCGTCGGCACCATCAGTTTCATGGCACAGCTCTTCTACAATGTCTCGGGTGGCTCGCAGGCCGTCGTGATTGGGATGACCTGCTATCTCCCCGTGATGGGCATCTGCGGCGTCGGGTCCAGCGTCATGTCGGTCGCCTCGAGAATTGTCTGGGCTTTTGCCCGCGAGGGCGGCCTTCCCGCGGTTCTTGGCAAAGTTTCTAGCCGCACCAACACGCCGATATGGTCTCTGGTCTTTGTCTGGGCGTGCGTGTGTGGATTGAGCTTGGTCTACATTGGCAACACCACTGCCTTCTATGGACTCTCCAGCGCGTGCGCCGTGGCGCTACTTATTTCCTACGCACTTCCGGTCGCCATGAACGTCATTTGGGGATTTGAGAACTGTCATCTGCCGAGGAAGCACTTCACCCTTGCTAAATACCACAGACCATTGGCTGTTGTGGCCATGCTCTGGTGCTTCTTCCTTGCGACAATGTTGTGCTTTCCGGTTTATTTGCCCACATCGGCTGCAAACATGAACTACGCACCAGTGGTGTTGGGTGCAGGGGTTTTTGCGGCCAGTATTGCGTGGTTCACATATGGAGCTAGGAATTACGTGTGCGACGTCGAGGCGCTCCAGGGACGAACAGTGAATTAGTCTATCGAACCTTCAAATCAAATCGTGGTCATGATTAAGAGACCAGGAATGCCTCAGCTAGCTACCTAGTCTCCTCCATAACATCAATTCCTCCTCCAGGAAGCTCATACTGCTTTTGGAATTTCCCCGCGGAGTCCCATCTATGAGTTGACATTGCCGTATTGGGAAAACTACTTTACGGCATAGCACTAGTCAATTGACAAATATGGGAATTTTATGGCAATGCCACAAGAATCCATTGAGACAAAGATTCATGCCAGGCTATCACGGGATTTGATAGCTATGGACAGTGGAAAGATCGCCTGATTAGTCCGAGAGAAGGATCGAAACATGATTGGTTGAGATTTTCCGCGCTCGATGTGGACTACAGAGTACCTGAGTCAGGCGGAATAGCCCCGTGTCCCTATCTTGGAGGCGTTCTGTCACTAATACGAATGCAGAAAAGTGATCCTGGCGTAGGTATGCAGGGACCTGTATATCTATGTCTTCTAATACATTGTAAATTACGGGTGTCTACATAACGAAGTATTCAAAGTGGTTGAGCAGAAGTGTCCAATTTACGCTAACCTATCTCGTCTGATACTACCGAACATGGGTTTCGAACACGCAACTGAAGGACGCTTCCATCGCGTCCCCAAGCTCGAGGGCGCGCCGGCCAACATTTACTACAGTATGACACCCTGATTGAACTGGCTTTGACTGATAATTTTGGGCTAACATACTTGTCACAGCTGATATCTTTGGGACATCATCTAAGGATGCTCCCAACCCATTGACTGGATCCATGTTCCTGCTTGAGTTTTCTGCCAACCCAGAGCCTGCACCACTATATGACCACGACGAGACTGGTATTGTAGTTAGGGGTGAGTCTACCTACCCCGAGGGGAATCGAGTTCTCGTTATAGTCATGCTAACGCACCCTCTCGAAGGTGAAATGATTCTAGACGACAACGAAGGCAATAAGGCATTGCTTTATCCTGGCGACACATTCTTCATTCATCGTGGAAGTTCAATCACGTTTTCCACGCCTAGGTATGCATTGGCATACAAGGTAGCAGCGCGTCACGCAATGTTGTAGTTGATGGCGAATCTCAGTTTTATGCACATCAGCAAGAAGTCATTAGATCACACTGAGCAAGGATTGTGACGCTCAGCCATGAAGCTGGTAGAGAATATTGCTCATTGAATATCACTCACAATGAGATTCTGTTTGCCCGCTTGATGAAATTATAAATTGTATAATGGGCGGCGAGACTTCTTGCTTTTGGTGACCTATGACTGCTGGATGAACATTTTATTCTGAGTCTATACCCTTGCTTCGAAGACTGATTAGCGTTCAATCAGAAAAGGATAATCTCACTCTGTCTGTAAGTAAAGATGCTTCTAATTACTGACGCTAGACTCGGCGTCTGATAGTCACATTGAGGCCCTCTTGGCTGGTGAACCACCAGTTCACAAAACGATAACCTTCTCCCACCTTCCTGTACTCTATATCATACCGCAAAAGCAAGTTGGCAATAAGCTTCGTCACCTCCATGATACTAATATGTTTGCCACTACAAGTATGGGTACCGTGGCCAAAGGCAAAGAAGGACCGGTTCATTGCCGCAAGTTGCTCCTTGGTCTGAGTCGTGCCCTCGCCAATGATCCAGCGCTCGGGCACAAAGCTGTCGGGGTCGGGGAAGACAGCTGGATCTCGGTGAAGTACCCAGGGCGACATGCCCACTTCAGAGCCCTCGGCGAGAATGTAGCCACCAATAGTAGCTCCACCCTTGGGAACTGTGCGCATGAGCATTTGGCCAACGGATGGGTGTATGCGCATGGCTTCCTGGATCACGGCGCGTAGGTAAGGCAACTCGTTCGCGTTGGCAAAGGTGACCGGCACTTGAAGATTCTGACGAATCTCGGCAGTCAGGCGTTGATAGACCCTTGGATCGGTGATTGTATAGTAAAAGGCCGACCTCGCGGCTATACCAGTGGTGTCGGAGCCTGCTGTGAGGTTGCCAAATGCATGAGTGGCAATGTCGCGGTTTGTGATGGATTGTGGATTGGCCATTTGATTGAGTATCAAGCGTGCGACGAACGTCTTGGTCTCGTCGTCGCCTGGGGGGTTCTCACGCGTCTTCTGAATTTCCTTTTCCGACATGTCGAACACTGCCTCGGATGAAGTGCTGCCTTTGGAAGCCCAAGCTGCGAATCTTTCATTGCCTAGAAGATAGGGATGTAACCATGCGACGTGACCAGCCTACGAAGAGTTAATATTGACTTTGTCTAACAGGAAGAGGCGATGAAGCGAGTGGGCACATACGATTGACATATAAGCCGTGAAAAGATCGAGGAGAGGAAAGAGACGGTGGTGGTCGCCCTTCTCCATGTAGGCAAAGTCATTTCCAAAAGTCAGTCTCGTGACCGCATCCATGGCAAACATCTTCAATAACCAGCCCAAATCGCAAACACTGCCATGCAAGGCGTGATCATCTAGAATGACGAGCAAGCGATCAAGCACATTATCGATCCACGGCTCGAATTGGACCAGGCCATTCATGCTGTACGCATTTGCCGCGTTACGCTTCATGCGGGCATGAAGAGCCTTGTCTTGGCGAATGACAAAGGGATCCGGTACAAGACCTTCCTCGTCGTGAACGGCAGACAAGTCATAAAATGGGGCCTTGAAAAATTTGGTGTTGATGCCATAAATTTGGTTGATCTCGTCCGTGTCGCTGACGGAAACAAGGTTGGGCGCTACCCGGACTACTTTCCCATGGCGATGGTGCAACTCGAGGTCATCGAGGTGGTGCTTGCCCTGATAGACAGAGATCATACGCGGAAGCGTGGAAAGAGAGTTGATCCATGGCCCAGGGATACGGGACAGGCCTTTCTGGTATCGATTTCGAACGAAATAAAGAAGAGTCAGGCCAAGGACAATAAATTGCCAGTAGCTAGAAATGATCTCCCAAAGCTGGGAGGAAACGGCCATCCTGACTTTGCATACAACGATGAATGGCTTTGCCTTCTGGCTGTTGACTCTGTGTCTCGTAACTTTAGTTCAGGCCAAATGAACTAATCAGTGATTGATTGAGTTCCAACTGTAGATATGCTACTACATATGTGATTAATAGTAACGACAGCTTGGGACATAGGGCATGCACAAGGTATCAGTTCCAGATAATGAGGTAGGCTTGTCTCCAAAAAGATTCATGCTTGGCAGTGTTTTGGTCTCTTGTCGTTTCCAGGAACCAGCAACTAGGCCTGGGAGGCACGCATAGCGCCGCTTCTCACTCACTGTCTGCTGTGGTCGTTGATTGCACTAAGAAACGTGTAAGTCAGGTCAATGTGCGGGGACAGGATGCCCTGGCTCAGCCAGTCCCCGCTCAATACACCAACCAGCCAGTCAGACAAAGTTCCGTTGCTAATCAACTCCCTCTTGATAGGGTCATGCGTAACATTTCGTGGACTCGTTGTATCTCTTAAATCTATGGTTGGAAGACAGAGGAACAGGTCTACTCCGGGGAGATGCTTTGAGCGGTCGAGCACGCCGAGACTAGGCTACGCGCATATCAGTTTGTTATCCTGCAGCTGGTGTCGGAATGCTCCGAGGAAGGTTCCGAGCATGGCACTCTGTATACTGTGTCGCCCGAGCACCACAGGCACATGATTTCTTGTGGATGAATGACGCTTCTCTTGTATCTGCACTATACGTCAATCAGTGCAACATGGCTCATATGCGACTAGTGTAGGAACTGGACTGTGAGTGGCTTGGTGGGGAGAGAACCGTTCCGGCGGTGATCCCTGGTGTTGAACAAGGAGTAGCTTTCCTATTGGAGTTTAAACTGGTCTGATATTGGGTGTCAATTATGGTGTTATATTAATCTATATTGCGCGCCTCTAGATTTAACGAAATGCACGCTTATTTAGGTGGCCCCGGCTAATCCCCGGGAGTCCCCATACATCTATCTAAACACCATAATATTAATCAATATGCTCAAACACACCCTAATATATAGGTTCTATAATCCACCATTTAATACACCCCCTTAAATCCCCGATTTATCGTAAATCTGGCTACGCTTAATTTAAAGCCGCTAATTAGCAAGATATGGCCTCTTTAGGATTTATTTATTTTAATTACGATAGGCAATTTCTAATCCTATTTATTATAAAAAATTCTACTATTTGCTAATTAGCAAGCTTTTTATTAATTTATTTATTATTATTTTATTCGAAGCTTTATAAATAATTTTAATTTTTTTTATTAGATTTTTGTTCTAAGGTCTGATTGGATAATTATATACCTTAGGCACAGGGAAGCGTTCAAGTATAGATTCGTAAAATCGTCTGGAATAGGCTGAAAAACGTGGTTTTATTAAAGCTTAAAAAGAGAAAGAAAGTAAACTAATTATAAATAGAATAACTCCCTTTTATACCCATTAAATCAACTAATAAAAATATTCTGGAATATATTATTAATTAATTAATTTATAATCAAATTAATTAATAATACGGTTGATTTATAATTAAGTAAAGTGGTGGAATATTATAAAAAATATTTAGGTGGGGCTACCCTATAATATTACTACCGCAATAGCCACTATTTAGTAGGGTTTTACCGTACGTTAAAGATATCGTTAATAACCGATATTTTTATAGCCTTTATAGCTATTATAACGATATAATATGCGTTATAATGCTATTTTTATGCACTATCCGATGCTATATAACATCCGTGCAATACTCCCCCTATTAAATAGTATCGGTTAAATTTAATAATTTTACGAATTTTTGGAATTTATCCCTGGGAAGTGGTTTCGTGAGGCCGTCTGCTGGAATATTATTCGTCGATATATATTCGATACGAATATTTTGATTTTCGATTTTTTAACGAACGTAATAATATCGAATAGCTGTGTGTTTCGTTCGTTAATAATATTCGGGGTTATAAGCTAAATTAATAGCTCCCGTATTATCTCTTTTAATTAATACGGTATTAATAATAATACCGGTTTTTTCGAGGAGATTTTTTAATTATATAGCCTCCCGGGTAGCCTGCTTTAGCCCGTTAAATTCGGCTTCGGTAGTTAATAAGGAAATCGTTAATTACCGTTTGGATTTCCAGCTTATCGGTCCGTTATTTAAGGTAAATAAATAACCGGACGTAAATTTACGGGTTTCGTAATCCCTAGCAAAATCGGCATCGGAATATTTTATTAATTCGGGTTTTATAATTTTGTTATAAGTAATTCCAAAATAAAAATAGGATTTTATATAATTAAAAACCCCTATTACCCCTTTTATCGAAATATTTAATAGGTTTTATATAAATTTAGCTAAAAACGATATAAGGTAAGCTAAATCGGGCCTAATTTATATTATAGCGTATATTAATCCACTTAATAAGTGCTAATATCGGTGGATAAATTCCGAAAAAGCCGGTTTTTCGTTATTTTTGCTTGTATATAACGATTTCGGAAAACTAGGGCTTAGTGGTATATTAGATGGTTTAATATTGGAAAAACCGTTAATTTCCAATAAGCGTTTAAAGTAAATTAACTAATTAATGCGAATGGTTTTCTTTTCCCGGTTTCTTTTAATTTATATACCGAAAAAATACGAAATTGGTCCCAGGTCTTTTATTTCGAAATCTTTCGAAATATCCTATTTTAATTAGTTAATTTTCCGTAAATTAGGATTAAAAAACAGGAAATTATCCACGTAAATAATAATAAAGATATTAGAATTTTTATTATAATACGCTAATTCGTCTGAAATAAGTGGATTAAATTTAAGCTTTTTTAAAGCGTTTTTTAATATAATTTGCTATTAACGTAGATTTTATTTAAGGCCGTATAGTGCCTTTTTTAATAATATAGCCTAGGTATTATCGTTTTTTTATCCGAAATTATTTAATTCCGGGTTTTCGGTAAAAAAATCGGATAATCCGGTTATTAGGGTAATAAATACTTTTTTGTTTAATTCCCCGTTTAAAAAAGCGCTAATTATATTAATTTATTCGATTTCCTAGTCGTAATATGCGGAGAAAGCTAATAAAAGCCTCTAAATAATGGATTTTATTCCCGTAGCGAAGGTTTCGAAATAATCGATACCGTATCGTTATTCGAATCCACGTATTATTAATTTTGCCTTATACCGCTTAATATTACCGTTTTTATCGGTTTTTCTTTTAAAAACCTATTTAACGGTAAGTGGGTATTTACCGGCTTTTTAAATTTTATTACGATCGACTGCTTGAAAAATCCCTTTTTATATAAATTGCCGGAATTCTTTATGGGCAGCTTATAGCCACTATTCTTTTTCGGGAGTTTTTAACGCTTATTTAAGCGTTTTCGGTTTAATATAGCTATTATCGATTATAGAATAATACGAGATATTAGCGAATAATTCGTCGTATTTAACGAATTTATCTCGTTTTTTTTTTATAAGTTTCGGAAGGATTATTTCGATATTCGATTTCGGAATATTCGAAAGGTTATTTTTATTAGATTCGGCGTTCCCGGGTAAATTCGGTTATTCGCTAATATCGGGTAAATTCGGTGGGTCGATATTTATAGCTATGGATTTTTTTTTTAACCGGAGGTTATAAGGGCTATTAGCCCTTTAATTTTCGTTTTTAAATAAACCGATAATTAAGTTATCCGATTTAGCGTAACGGTTAATATTTATAGTTTTTGCCGTAGGGTTCGAGGTTCGATTCCCCGATCCGGTGGTTCGAAAGTCAATAAAATCCTGTGAATTCTCCGAATTTTGTGGATTTTGAAAATTACCCGAATCCTGTGAATTCTCCCCCTTATTTTGATTTTCCGGCAAAGGTCGAATATAGGAGGTCCGTATAATTCGTAATTTATACGGTCGATCGGTAATATAGACGTAATAAATTTTATTACCGTTATAGCCGATTATTTGTCCGTTTTCGGTAATATTACCGAATTTATCGGACGTAACCCGATTTTTTTTTGGTTTATAAATTAAAATAGGGGTTTTAAAGGTATGGATAATAGATACGTTAGGCTTATTATCCCGTTATAGCCAAAAGTAATCGTAAAATTCCTAATATAGGGTAAGCTAACCGGACGCCGTAGCCGTAATATTTACTAAATAAACGACGGCTTTTATAACGAATTCCTAAAGGTTTTTCGGGAGTTATAAATCGATAAAAATTATACGGGTTTTTTCGATTATTATTCGGTTCGTTTTTTCGGTAATACCGTTTTATTTTAATATATACGGAGTAATGGGTTCGAAAATAATCCCCTTTTCGGTTAAATAATCGTTTAATTTAACCGGGGAAAACTCCTTACCGTTATTTATGCGAATCATATTCGGATATCGACCGAATTATATTTTATAATATTCGATTTTTTTAGTAATTATATCGAATATTTCGGATTTTTCCTTAGAAAACTCTATATTACGGAAGCCGGTTTTATTATCGGTAAAGCCGGTTATATAATTATAACCGGAATAGCTGGATAGGGTAATATATACCGTATCGATATAAAGTCGATATAATAGTATATTTGCCCGATTAAAATTAATACGGGCTTAATTACGGGTAATTTTACCCGAAAGGCAAAATTTATAATAGAAATCTTCCTTTTTTATTTCCTTTTTCGGTATATTAGTAGTTATTTTAGCTATTTTAGCTAAAATATCGAAGCTAGGGTGGCTAAGGACTTTATATTATCGTTCCGTAGCTATAAGGAAATTCGAATTATAAATTAATTCGATTTTTTTAAAATCCGTGATTTTATCGGATTTTATTACCGATTCCGGTTCCGGGTAAGCCGCGTTAAATATACGGGCTTTTTTTATTATTTTTAATAGATTTATAGCTAGATAAGCTATATCGGGTTTAAATATATATGCTACGTAAAGGAAGAAATTACGCTTTTTTTATTTTAACGTAGTAAATAAACGATTTTTAAAATCGTACAATTTATTCCCGCTTATAATACCACCTTTTTAATAATAAAGTTAGCCGGATATAATATTTAGCGGAAATTCCGGGATATAAAATACGTTTAATAACGTAATTTTACGAATTTCCCGGTTAATTCGGAATAAAAGGATGATTTTTCCTATTCCTTTTAAAATTATTTTTCCATTATTTATAATAATCGGTAATAAATCCGATTTTACGGTTAATTTAGCGAATAACCGCTTATTATTCGCAATATGCTTCGAAAAACCGGTATCGTATAACTACTAATTTTGTGGAACGGTATTTAGTTTCCGTTTATTCGGAATATCCGAAAAAGAATAAAACGATTCTTTTTTGGTAATTTCTTCGGTATCGTATAATGGTTTTCCTCGATTTTTTAATTTATTCGAGGAGGATATAAATAAAATCGAAATATTCGGCTTATTCGACTTATTCGAATTATTCCACTTTTTTTTATTTCCGCTTTTGGATTCCCGTCGATTCTAATTAGTCCGGGAATATCGGGAATTATTCTTATTACCCGTAAAATAAAAATTTCCTATTACCGAATCTGGGTCCCGTCGATTTTCGTCTAATATATCGGTTATTAGACTTTTTAAAGTAAAAGGGGTAAATAACCGTAAGGCATTTCGTTAACGGTTTACCTATATAGGGTAAGCTAATTAAAGAATAGCTATAAAAATCGTTTTTTAATCGATATCGTCGATTTTTGCCCTAACGTTTAAAAGCTTAGATAAATAGCTTTTAAAATTAGAAATAAACTCGTTTAACGAATTATAATTCTCGAATTTTATAATATAGAATTCGAGGTATAGCTATTATCGAAAGACGGGACCGGTGCCTTAATAGGCTGATTATAAAGTCGATAAAGCTTTATACGGATTAAATTCATTAAAAATCAAATTTAACGGTTCGTTCGTTAGGTTTTAACGAATTAGAAGCAACGCTTGGGCTTTTTATATTTCGGTTATACCGATATACGTTTCAGGTTTTTCGAAAAAACCGTTTATACCTAGCAGCTTTATATATAATTATATAGTGGATTTCTATATATTCTAATTATCCGAACTAGAGAGTTTTTATTTCTCCGGTATTTAGCAACCGGATAAGGCACGTATAATATTATTTATTTTGCTTAATTTTCCCCGTTATAAAGATATATAAATCGTTAATAACGGTAAAGGATTCGTCGAAATAAAGGTAAAGATTTTTAAATATACGATAAAGTATCGTATAAATAATCCGTAAAACGGGTAACGCTGCTTTCCTAATATAGCAATCGGCTATTATAGCGGAGTTCCGGGGTTTATATTAAGCGATTTATAGCTCGTCCGGGAGTGCGGCTATAATTTTCGATTTTATACTTTTTATTAAGGTATATAGCCTATAATGCAATATAATCTAATATATTATTTATAATCGGCCATTATAACGGGTTTCCGAAACTTAAATAATTAACCTTTTAGCCGTTATATATTTATAACGGGTAAAGTTAACCGTTCCGGGCTTAGGATTATAGTTTTCGATTATAAAATCCGGTATTTAGGTATAATATTATACCGGACCGGGTTTATAACTTATTTTAAGGTTTGATTAAATAATTATATATTTTAGGTATAGGGAAGCGTTTAAGTATAAATTCGTAAAATCGTTTGGAATAGGCTGAAAAACGTAATTTTATTAAAGCTTAAGGAGAAAAAAAAAATAAACTAATTATAAATAAAATAACTCCCTTTTATACCTATTAAATTAACTAATAAAAATATTCTGGAATATATTATTAATTAATTGATTTATAATTAAATTAATTAATAATACGGTTAATTTATAATTAAGGAAAGTAGTAGAATACCATAAAAGATATTTGGGTGGGGCTACCCTATAATATTGCCACCGTAATGGCCACCACTTAGTGGGGTTTTACCGCACGTTAAAGATATCGTTAATAACCGATATCTTTATAGCCTTTATAGCTATTATAACGATATAATATGCGTTATAATGCTATTTTTATGCATTATCCGATGCTGTATAACATCCGTGCAATAAATAATTATTAGTATACCGAAAGGGGAAATAAAAAAGGAAAATTTCTATTATAAATCTTGCCTTTTGGGTAAAATTACCCGTAACTAAGCCCGTATTAATCCTAATCGGGCAGATATACCACTATATCGAATTTGCATCGATACGGTATATATTACCCTATTTAGCTATTCCGGTTATAATTATATAACCGGTTTTACCGATAATAAAACCGGCTTTTATAATATGGAGTTTTCTAAGGAAAAATCCGAAATATTCGATATTGTTACTAAGAAAATCGAATATTATAAAATATAATTCGGTCGATACCCGAATATGATTCGTATGGATAACGGCAGGGAGTTTTCCCCGGTTAAATTAAACGATTATTTAACCGAAAAAGGGATTATTTTCGAACTTATTATTCCGTATATACCGGAATAAAACGGTATTACCGAAAGGACGAACCGAATAATAATCGAAAAGACCCGTACGGTTTTTATCGATTTATAACTCCCGAAAAATTTTTAGGAATTCGTTATAAAAGCCGTCGTTTATTTAGTAAATATTACGGCTACGGCGTCCGGTTAATTTACCCTATACCAGGAATTTCACGATTATTTCTGGCTATAACGGAATAATAAGCCTAACGTATCTATTATTTATACCTTTAGAACCTTTATTTTAATTTATAAACTAAAAGAAAATCGGGTTATGTCCGATAAATTCGGTAATATTACCGAAAACGGATAAATAATCGGCTATAACGGTAATAAAATTTATTACGTTTATATTACCGATCGACCGTATAAATTACGAATTATATGGACCTCCTATATTCGATTTTTGCCGGAAAATCGAAATAAGGGGGAGAATTCATAGGATTTAGGTAATTTTCAAAATCCATAAAATTCGGAGAATTTATAGGATTTTATTGATTTTCGAATTACCGGATCGGGGAATCGAACCTCGAACCCTACGGCAAAAATTATAAATATTAACCGTTACGCTAAATCGAATAATTTAATTATCGGTTTATTTAAAAACGAAAATTAAAGGGCTAATAGCCCTTATAACCTCCGGTTAAAAAAAAAATCCATAGCTATGGATATCGACCTACCGAATTTACCCGGTATTAGCGAATAACCGAATTTACCCGGGAACGCCGAATCCAATAAAAATAATTTTTCGAATATTCCGAAATCGAATATCGAAATAATCCTTCCGAAACTTACGGAAGAAAAACGAGATAAATTCGTTAAATACGACGAATTATTCGCTAATATCTCGTATTATTCCACGATCGATAATAGCTATATTAAACCGAAAACGCTTAAATAAGCGTTAAAAACTCCCGAAAAAGAATAATAGCTATAAGCTGCTTACGAAGAATTCCGGCAATTTATATAAAAAGGGATTTTTTAAGCAATCGATCGTGATAAAATTTAAAAAGCCGATAAATACCTATTTATTATTAAATGGGTTTTTAAAAGAAAAACCGATAAAAACGGTAATATTAAGCGGTATAAGGCAAAATTGGTGGTACGTGGATTCGAATAACGATACGGTATCGATTATTTCGAAACCTTCGCTACGGGAATAAAATCCACTACCTAAAGGCTTTTATTAGCTTTTTCCGTATATTATAATTGGGAAATCGAATAAATCGATATAATTGGCGCCTTTTTAAACGGGGAATTAAATAAAAAAGTATTTATTACCCTAATAACCGGATTATCCGATTTTTTTGCCGAAAACCCGGAATTAAATAATTTCGGATGGAAAAACGATAATACCTAGGCTATATTATTAAAAAAGGCATTATACGGCCTTAAATAAAATTTACGTTAATAGTAAATTATACTAAAAAACGCCTTAAAAAAGCTTAAATTTAATCCACTTATTTTAGACGAATTAGCGTATTATAATAAAAATTCTAATATTTTTATTATTATTTACGTAGATAATTTCCTATTTTTTAATCCTGATTTACGGAAAATTAACTAATTAAAATAGGATATTTCGAAAGATTTTAAAATAAAAGACCTGGGACTAGTCTCGTATTTTCTCGGTATATAAATTAAAAGAAACCGGGAAAAAAAAACCATTCGCATTAACTAATTAATTTACCTTAAACGCTTATTAAAAATTAACGGTTTTTCCGATATTAAACCATCTAGTATATTATTAAGCCCTGGTTTTCCGAAATTGTTATATATAAGCAAAAATAACGAAAAACCGGCTTCCTCGGAATTTATCCACCGATACTAGCATTTATTAGGTGGATTAATATACGCTATAGTATAAATTAGGCCCGATTTGGCTTATTTTATATCGTTTTTAGCCAGATTTATGCAAAACCTATCGAATATTTCGATAAAAGGGGTAATAGGGGTTTTTAATTATATAAAATCCTATTTTTATTTTGGAATTATTTATAACGGGATTATAAAACCCGAATTAATAGGATATTCCGATGCCGATTTTGCTGGGGATTACGAAACCCGTAAATTTACGTCCGGTTATTTATTTATTTTAAATAACGGACCGATAAATTAGAAATCGAAAAGGTAATTAACGATTTTTTTATTAATTACCGAAGCCGAATTTAACGGGCTAAAGTAGGCTACCCGGAAGGCTATTTAGTTAAAAAATCTCCTTAAAGAAATCGGTATTATTATTGATACCGTATTAATTAAAGGAGATAATACGGGAGCTATTAATTTGGCTTATAACCCCGAATATTATTAATAAACGAAATATATAATTATTTGATATTATTACGTTCGTTAAGAAGTCGAAAATTAAAATATCCGTATCGAATATATATCGACTAATGATATTTTAGTAGACGGCTTTATAAAACCACTTCTTAGGGATAAATTTTAAAAGTTTATAAAATTATTAAATTTGACCGATATTGTTTAATAGGGGGAGTATTGCACGGATATTATATAATATCGGATAATGCATAAAAATAGCATTATAATGCATATTATATCGTTATAATAGCTATAAAGGCTGTAAAGATATCGGTTATTAACGATATTTTTAACGTGCGGTGAAACCCCACTAAGTGGTGGCTATTGCGGTGGCAATATTATAGGGTAGCCTTACCTAAGTATTTTTTATGGTATTTTACTACTTTCCTTGATTATAAATTAACCGTATTATTAATTAATTTGATTATAAATTAATTAATTAATAATATATTCCAAAATATTTTTATTGGTTGATTTTATGGGTATAAAAGGGAGTTGTCCTATTTATAGTTAGTTTATTTTCTTTTTCTCCTTAAGCTTTAATAAAACCACGTTTTTCAGCCTATTCCAGACGATTCTACGAATTTATATTTGAACGCTTCCTTGTGCCTAAGGTATATGATTATCCAATCAGACCTTAGAATAATAATTAAAATTATTATCGCTAAATTTAAAATAATTAAATAGCGTAAAAAATAATTTTTTATAAATGCGGTAAAACTGCTTTATACGTTTATTATTAATCGTCCTTTTTATTAATTTATATTAATCGGAAGCGATTTTTCCTTAATCGTCCGTAGCGTGCTAATTTTATTCGTTTTAACCTTTTTTATATTACGAATTTATTTTTATAAATTAGGATTTTTAAATATTTTATTAATTTTGGCTTATAATTTCTCGCTAGGGATAAAACGTAGATAGGCCTTTTTTAAAAATATATAAAAGCATATTTTAAAGGCGTAAAAAAGGCGGTAAATAAGGTATCTAATATCCTTTTGCTTTTTTTAAATGGTTTTTCTACCTTTTTTTTTATGTGGACTAGCCGTATTTAATCGAGTCGGCATTTAATTTTTAATAAAGCGAGCGTCCTCGTTTTTACCGTTTTAGGGCTATTTATTAGCTTTATTAGCATAAATTGCAAAAGCTCCTTTTTTAATTTTAGCCTTTATAAGCTATTATAGGGCTAAATTTTTACGGAAATTATTGCTTAAATCTCGATATATTAAGCTCTTATTTAAAATATTTTATTTTTTATATAATAAATAGGATATGGCTTATTATGGCATAATTCCGTTAACCGTATTTAGGAAGTTTATCGCTTAAGCGGAATTATTTTATGCGTTTATAACTTTTTTTGCTTAGGCTTTCGCTATTATTATCTCCTATTTCTCGATTTAATTAATTGCTTTTCGGATTATTTTTAGAGCTTTAAAAGCCTTTATATATTATTTTTTGGCTTTTTTTTTATTATTTATAGCTAATATTCCGTAATAAGCTTTTAAATTTCGATATTAATCGTATATAAATTCGGTAGGCACGCAATAAATAAAAAAAAATTTAAAAAAATCGTTTTAATACCTTAATTTTTAAATTTACTAATAGCGGTATTTTATCGGTTATACGATGCTTTTTTAGATTTATAATAATTATAATCGAGGTTAAATATCTTTTAACTACCCTCGGTAAAATCGGTAATTATTTATTCTCCGTTTTTTTTTTTCGGATGCTCGGATCGGTGCTTTTTTCATTAGCTTTAAAAAATGCAGCCGTAATTTTCGTATATTTAATCTTGCGGATATCCGGTTCGGTTAAATGCTTAATTAGGGCCGTTTTTTTAATAACGTGGTTTTCGAGTTTATAAATAACCATTTAGGCTATAAATGCGTTTTCCCAATCTTCCTAATCGTTAGTTAACTTTAACGAGGCTATTAGGCCGATACCGGATTTTGCTATTATCGTTATTTTCGTAGCTTTAGCGGAGGTAATAAAATTCTTAATTATTAAATAAAAAATAGCTTTCCTATTAGAATTTAAACTAGTCTAATATTAGGTGTTAATTATAGTATTATATTAATTTATATTGCGCGCCTCTAGATTTGACGAAATGCACGCTTATTTGGGTGGCCCCGGCTAATCCCCGGGAGTCCCCATACATCTATCTAAACACCATAGTGTTAATCAGTGTGCTCAAGCACACCCTGGTGTATGGGTTCTATGATCCACCATCTGACACCTGGGAACTGCCCGCGGACCCGGACCCCTCGGCCGCCGACCCCATCGGCATTTTACGTCGTCGGCCAACTTTGGCACTCATCACCCAAGGTCGGACTAGGAACTTTTCCTGCTGATGTCTTCGCTGTAACAAATTGCTTTTCTCGTCATGCAAAGTTTACTGTTGCTCCTATTGTTCTTGGTAGCACGGATCTGTTCGAGCTTGAAACGAAAATATGACCGCAGATTAGCTAGTACCATAGCACCCGTTATATACAACGACTGAGTACAGTACTTTCAGCGTACCATGCTAGGTAAGCCAATGGTTTAGATTTGCTGTTCAGCGTTTTAAATCACCTGAAATGTTCAACATCGCATCTAATCACTAGTCGCATTTGACTTGCCAATTGATTTCTATAAACTATTTCTGCTCATCAATTATTCTCTGACTGGGACACCAGCTGGTATGATCAGTGGCGCAGAAGTCACATCAATTGCAGTCTTGATAGGCTCTTCCTTGACAAACATATCCTCGTAGTCACCACCAGCAGGCAGCGAAAGCTCCTGAATCGTACCTTGGCGGCCCGACTGAACGTCGTCGGCCAGGTGATCAAAATGCTTCTCCACCTCCTCAAAGACATTATACTCTGAGATCCAGTCATATAAGGGAATGATAAGGGAGTCGGGATGCTGCTTTACAAAGTCTGGGGTCCAGTCATGTTTGTGATAAATGTCTCGCGTAGAGATCGACGCCTGGTGGATGGTGTGGGAGCGGTTGAAGCGAATGCGCTCAAAGACCTGCAGGCCCAGGCGAACATCTCCTTTGGCCTTTTGCAGGCACATGGCAGCGACTACGGCGTCTTCTACAGCCTGGCATGCGCCCTGAGCGGATGTTGGCAAGTGAGTATGCGCCGCATCTCCTATGACGGCAGCCTTCTTGCTCGGAGAGAGCCAGGTTGTCAATGGGTCTCTCCAGACCAGCTTGTAGTCGATGAGGCGGTCGTCTGGAGTTACGTCGAGGAATTGGCGCCAGATGCCAGGAAACTTGGACTGGTCCAGATACGACAGGACGTCGGCCTTTGATGTCTTTTCAGACCACGACTCGGCGATATCCGAGTCATCTTTATGTGTCAAAACCCAAGCACAATCCCTGAGAGAAAGAAACGTTGTCAGCGTTGTTGACCTGTCAGTGTCGGATTATGGGAATTACACTCACTTGCCATTCTTCCAAATATAAATGAATCCGTGCATGTCGCGCCCGACCCAACAGCGCACGCTATCCTCGCCGTCTAGAAGCATGTCCTTGATCCCGGGCAGCTCGCGCATCTCATCTGTAATATTAAAGAATGCGCGGAAGATTGCATATCCACTATTGATCTTGGTCTCTGCCAGCCCGAGCAGCTGCGCGCGAGCCAGCGAGCGGGGGCCGTCGGAAGCCAGCACCACGTCGCCCAGAATCTTCTTGCCCCCCTCGACCACGACGCCGCGCTCCTCGTCGACGTCGAAGTACTGCACCACGCGCTGGCCAAACTGGAGCTCGACGCCAATCTCCTTGGCGTACTCGTAGACGATTTTGTGCATCTCGCCGCGGTGGCCGGCGTAGACGTACAAGAAATCGCTGCCCTGCGGCCAGTCGTCCTTGCGCAGGAGCTCATTGTCGGCATTGTAAAACTCGAGGTACTTGGCTACTTGGCGGCATTGACGCCGACCTCGGCCAGCCGGCGCGCGACCTTGCCGCCCTCCCACGACTCAAAGACGCGGCCGGCGTTGCGGACAAAGTCTAGGAGGTCCCCGTGCGAGCTGGCTCCCGGGTAGGCCTCTACCAGGATCGGCTGCATGCCTCGAATCTTGCACTCAATGGCCGCAGTCAGGCCGGCAAAGCCCGCTCCGACAATGACAACTCGAAGTCCATCAGAAGTAGCCATGATGGCGAAGAGAGTTTCTTTATTGTTTGGCTGAAAGGTGATTTAGATATGTAGTGGATGCAGAACGGAACGAGTCTTTAGTCACTAAGACCGAATGTCGAAAAGATGTGTTCTTGACCTTTCCGACTGACCGTTGTTTGGCGATATACAAAAAGAAGTTCCAAACGTTGACCTTGTAATACAATTATACTCCGGTCTGTCGAACAAGGACCCTGAATCCGACGATACGCCGCGGAGCTATTGCGATGTCTTATGATCGAAGCTGCACGCCTACACTGATGCACTAATGCTTGGGGTGAATCCCCGCTTTGCGTAGCTGCTAGTGTAGAATTCCACGTGGGACAATCAGTCTCTTGTCCAATAGCGTATTTTCCCATTTTACATGAAGGCGGGCTTGAATGATCTTTGTTCTTGCAGTATTCAGCTATCCTAGCTACTCTTATCTTATCATGTGGATTGAAGCTGGGAACTGAATCTACGGAAGAAAGGCCTTGACTGTGATCTCGACGTGAACCCCTGGCACCGCTAATCCAGCCACTCTTACACCAGTCCAGGTGGGGAAGGAATTCTTGAGGAACTTCCTAGCGACCGAAACCACCACTTGTTCGACACTCTCCCCGCTCTCTGCAGAAGTCTCGAATGTTTGAACCTGGCGGATTTCTGTCAGTCTCTAAAATGAAATGCCCAATAACATTATCATGGCCTTCTTACACTGTACACGTGCTCCCAGGCATCGTCGCCGAGACCAGCAGCCTTTAGCGCATACTCGACGTGCAGAAAAGCTTCAGTGACCTCCTCCTCCAATGTTGCTGGAATTGTATCATCGGCTCTGATACCCAGTTGGCCCCCGACGATGATTGTTCTGGCATTGGCTGGTATGACCACGGCGTGGGAGATTCCAAAGTGCTCTGCTGCTGCTTCGCCACCGGGCCAATTGACAAATTGAAAGCCGTGTTTTGTCAATTTCGAATTGGACATTTTGATAATGTCAGTATCAGTGAATTCCAGGAGAAGAAACAAATTTCGCCAATGGCTGGCTAGGTAGCTTTTCAATGAGTGGACGTGTGGTATGATGATATCGCCTTAGAGGGACTTGTAAACACGGCATTCAAGACATTCGCTTTTTTATAGACAGCATTTATTACATAATTTGCTGTTCCATGTGCTTTGCGGCACAAGATGTGGTGATATTCTGCATACTCAGTATGGGCGCGAGTCTTGGGGGCATTATTCGCAGTGTGCCATTGACCAATAGAGCAATCCGTCTGTACGACAGGGGGCTTTAGACATAGACTTTAGCGTTGTGCCCCGCAAACATGACCAACCTGGCAAATCAGACAATATTCCGCTCACACTGATTGATCTACGAATGACACCGACGGAGGCGCTTGATCTGTACTCCTCGCCCTTCCTAGTTCATGGATCATGGCTAGAATAACGGACGGACCTCGATAAGCTAGCACCGCACGCATGGGTGAACTTAAGAGAGTAATAGCATAGCGTTCTAACACAAAACAGACCCACGAACTCAGTGATACTGAATCAATCAACTCATCTCAGTATTCCATAACCTCGGCACTCCTCAATCGCATTGCACATCCCCAAGACCTGGAGATACTGTCTGTTGATGATCAATTCTTCGCACTGAAGTCAAACGCGGTGGATCTACTTGCGCAAGAATTTGTGCGCACGGTGGGATGTGAAAAGTACCATCAGTCCATAGACATAATAGACAATTGACATGCAATTAGTATCAAATCAGTATTTGCGACTCTCCCATTCGCTGCATCACGTCTTGCCAACTTTGTCTCTCGGTGGTTCCACAACCAACACTATCATTCCTCCTCCAAACTTCTTCCAGCACGTTCTGACCATTCCTCGAATTGTGTATTCCCAGCAACTGAAGCCCCTCCCAGCGTGAGCGTACATACACTCGATCATCACCAGCATTCAGCTCCGCGCCAAGCACGACGAGGCACCATCCGAGATTGGCGCCTGGCCCAAGAGCGCTAGGAATCTTTGGTAGGAGATCCAATGCAGTCTCCAACGATGTTTGCATATCCGCCGTGAGTGGTATTTCCTGCCCGTAGGCGGTTCGGAAGACGTATAAGTGACACGAGTGGCGGAAGATCTCTGCAGCAGCCAGCATCTGGCTCCTCGACTCCTGGACATCAGCCGTCTCAGACTGGTAATATTGATGGGAAGGGCTGGCTTCACAGAGAAGTCCCAGCGATATGTGGGATTCGTCTGTCAACTTGGTTGCATATATCCGTTCCTGGATCTGACTGGCTTGGTCTACAATTTCATCAGGCGATAAACGCCCGCTTCGAACTGCTGTGTCGAAATCCGATGCAGCGCGCTAGAAGTCTATTGTTAGGAGTCATGTTCAAGACTAGGCAGGAAATCAATTACGAGCCCATCAAATTACTGACCATTAATCTGGGCAGCTTGGAGTGACATCCAAACAAGGCATCAATAGTGTTTTCGTGTTGGTCTTGCTGCTTTTCGGGCGTGTCTAACCACGGCTCGATTTCTGGTAACACCGACATGCGGCAATTCAGACCGCCCTGTGTGTCAATCAAACACACCCAATTCTTTAGGAAGGGAGGCAAGTCAGAGCAGTCCTTGCGTGAAGTTATCCAGCCACGAATGGCCTTGTAGTGATGCATCCATCGACTGGAGCCGGAGAAGACCTGTAGTTTCGATAGAGGTTAATGTCAGGCGCCAAAAAGGTTTGGGGCAGCTTCAAGCCAAGCGATGGGTGGTACTCTACCTCATAGGTGATCATGATGAGAATGCATGCTAGGGTGACGGGGCTACTGATGAGCTTTGTTTCATTAAAACGCAACGACAGTCCCAGAACTGCAGCCCGTAAATATCCAGCAGAGTTCTCGTCTGTGATATTTTGCCAGCGACAATAATGCGCCGAGGCCACCGCCAGTATCCCATTCATGAGAGCGGGTTCCTCAAAGGCCATGGGCAGCAGTTCACGGTACCCATTTTCGGTATAATCAATAGCCAATGCAATTCTCGCCAGGTTGTCTGTGCAGGGTATTAGTCTTGTGAGGTGACGGTTGAGAGGATATCTAGTGTGATGAGAAAACTCACGAAGATAATGTTGCATGTAGAAGCCTTCTTGTTGTGGCAAGCCGAGCGACGACCCCGTGGCTGGGACGTTTCCGTTTGCAGGAAGCAAGGCCGGCCTGGTATCAACACGCTGCTTGGCTGGAGTCGGTCTGCATCTCTTCCGTTTACTTTGCGGCTTATCAACCATGCCCTTTGGCCAGCAAAGTCTGACTCCGTATCCAGCGCACGTTATCCCACTCGTGACGCAGTTGTTGCAGCCTGCAATGAATCAAGGCTAAGCTTCAACATTCAGGGATGCAGCAGGTGAGGTGTGTATACGTACGTGGTAGAGTTTGGTCGCAATGTCTACGCCGATTGCGACAGGACCAACAGCTGCCATCCGGATTGGGCCGCTCGACTTCTGTTATATTCTTGGTCAGGGCTTTTGATGCATACGCCATCTTGTCCACGCAATTGTTCAATGTATCGATGAATGAATGCATCTGGGGAGCAAAAGAGGAGAAGCATCACTGTGAGGAGGCATTGGAGATAGCTTTGGCTTATCGGAACTAGGCGGAAGCTACCTAAATCTACAGTGGTCTAAGCAGTTCCGACCGCTACCAAGATTCACGAACCCCGCAGGAACATGGGGTAAATTGGGGCAGGCCTTACCTGGCCCGCCCCGATGATAGGCGCAGTCAGTGAGACAGCACCTAGGGTAGCACCTGAAAGACGCAGTTGGCCCTTTTACAGCTTACGAATCAGTGGTAGAATGGTGGTGGGAACCTGCTGTGGCGATTGTGATAAGTGTGTCTGGCAGGTCGCTAATTTGCCCCCTAGCTCGCTAATTTAGGCCCTGGACGGCACTCAAAGCATTCCATCGCCCCAATCTAGATCGCTCACTAAAAGGCAAGGACCCTGATCAATATCCCAGCTACAGATGAAGCGCCCCATATGCTATCTACCTGTGCAAAGTGAGGGAGCCATACAGCTGCATTGAAATGGAGAATTTCGGGATACCCATTGACGTATAATAGAATTAGGGATCGCTTCGTTATACCTAACGAAATTTTGTTTTTCTTCTTGTTCTTTTGTGGTGCATCGCCCTTTAGTCAACGTGAAGAGACGAGGGGGAGAAACGGATCAAGATGTAGCACGTCCAAGGTACAGATATTCTATAGTGCAGACAATAATTCCTTTATTACCAGTCGATTATCAAATCAAGGTGTTGGCGCTCGCTGCATTTGTAGTACCGGACCAGAACCCTTCATCAAATGTGTACTCTCTAAGAAACTGATCCAAAAACGCGTCTTCCCAGTTCGGCTCACCTGCCAATGCAGGCACTGGCATCATGGGATATGCTTCGCCAGTCAGATCTACGGGCAGAAGTTGCCCAGGATTTGACAATAAACCTTCGCTGATAAAGTCGACAGTGGCTTGTGGATCGCTCATCCCCTGTCCTTGGCTTTCGGATCCTGTGATTATTCCTGCCCCCAAATTCTGTATCGCCGAGTCCTGTGCCCCCGCTACGGATCTGGGTATTGCGGCACCTGCAGTCGGGGCCACTTCGAGAGGTTGTGTGGTTTGAGTGGAAGCCAAGCTTTGATCTTGCTCGAGTCGAGGTCCTGGGACGTCGCCAGTGTCTCCATTCAGCTCCCTTGTATAGACGGCGACCCAGTCGGCATCTGGAACTGCACCGCTTTCGCTGAAGGCTGGTTTCGGTGTTACAGATGCTGTCAGATGGCGTTCGTGTTCTTGTGGGCAGTGTGGTGGAGGAGTTGATGGTCCCAAAGATATGAATGACATGTCCACATGATCCAAAAATCGAGCAGAAAAGGTCCAAAATACTGTCTTGAGTGGCTCTATTCGATATGATAGATGTGCATTGACATCATGTGCCTGAAAGAGAGTCGTAATCTGTGGCAATTATCATGAGTCTTTGCTTGGCTCTCTTCTGGCGTTGATTGCGGACTTACCCATGCTTGCGCCGGCATGAAATACCTCTTTAAAACATTCAGCACGGTGAAGACCAGTTTGAGATTCTCCACGACTTGTTGGCTTCCCGACACGGGCTTTCTGTGTAATTGGTTGATCAAGACCAGCCCGCTGTTCATACACGAGAACCCAATCCACGGTGCTTGCTAGAGCCAACGTTAATTATTTGTCACAACTTGGGCTGTGAGAGCGTCGAAATACCGAGAATAATTGGTCCTTCGTGATAAGCTCCCTGCATAAGGCGCAAATTGCAGCTGCGCTGGCATCGCATCGAGCTATACGCTCTTTGAGAAACAATTTGGGCGCATCTGGGAATTGAGCCCAATTGATAGTTGACGAGCCCGGCTTGGGGGCTGGCCCCGTGATCCGCACCGGTATGGGCAGGAATGAACGGTTGAGTGTAACCATGGCACAATGGCACATGAGGAGAAATACTGCATCACTCGGCTTGGTATCACACGAATCAGATTGTGGTAGACCAGCTTGATTCGTGGCTGACTGTACACCTCGGACAATCAGAGTGTCAATATCGCGTTGGAGTGGGCGAAACCGGGAACTGTCATCCCATGGGCTACTTTGAGACTCCTGGTTAGTGAATAAATCCTCGACGAGGATACATGCGCGGAGTGGCTCAATCATTGTCCTTGGTGGATTGAGCCGGCACCCATGATCCTGAGGAATACCTATTGTTTGAATGCCCGCAAGATGTGACTGAAGACCGGGCCTACCAATGGCAAGCAAGGTCGATGCGGTGATAAGAAAATCGCCTAGTGTATCCAGTTGACCAAGTTCTTCTTTATCAAGGTTTGGTCTGGACTGAGCAAGCTGAAGAAGGCCCTTTGCAGTGGCTGTTGCGACGCATCGAAAGTTAGACATTGCGGTGTGAGAACCATAGAAACGTACCAATGTCTACCCATGCTCGGCTCCCATCTGCTTGCATTATAGCAAAGTAAATGAGGCAACAGTATGTCCTCAGAAGTTCTACTTCCCTGCTAGCCACCATGAAGCCGTTCAATTCGCTTCGGGATTGTTGCGAGAATTGGAGCCCGAATTCACTTGACTTTGGTCCCTGTAATAATACATGAGTGGATAAATTGGTGCTGCAAGCACAAATGGCAAAAATGAGATGCCGCGTGAGGCTGTCGTCTAGCAGTCTGTCTTTGCAGATACTCCGAGGCAATATGGGTTCGAGTATCGTAGGCGTGTATTTCATAAATATCTCCATCAAGTGGCAAATGATTCCCAGCTGAAGTTTATCTGAACTGAATTGTCCAATAATTTGTTAGTTTGCTAAGCAATAAGTAATTTTGGGGGAGTTGTCAAGTGTGTTTGTGACATACGAGCTTAGGATGACTTTGTCTGGAAAAACGTTTGATGTCATATTTGATAGACAAGCTGCCGACACAAACCTCTCATCTTGTTCAGATTGGTAGTCGTCGCTTTCGCTATCCTCTTCCACTTCATCCACAACGATGGTTGTTTCCGAGTCATTGGTGATAGCACCTACCGGGCTGACCGACTGCGGTGAGGAATCGTCAATTCCCCGGTTTTGAGCTGGCTGTATAGCACGAGGAGCGTTCGCATGACTGCCAACCGCAACGGCTTGCCGTGGACGCGGTCCACGACGAGCACGATTTGTTTTATCGAAAATGCAGATGCTTTTGGTTTGTTTGCAGTAGCTACATGGAATGATGCCAGTGCATTTGATCTTGCGAAATTTGTGTCAATGATGAATGTCTGTTTAAAATTGTGGTGTCCTTCCCATCAGTTACAGGCAGACTTACTCTGCGTTTACGACAGGCGTCGCAAGCAGCTGTCACCTTGCGTCGAAGAGTTGGCAGACTCGGTGTGACTTTGGACATCGCTCCGGCTGCAAATCATTCGATATAGTATGACAGACAGAAGACATGAGATAATCGTCAGATGAAACCCATTTCGGAAAAATCAAACATTGAAAGGAATGGTAATCCTAAGTGGACTTAGGTAACAAAGACATTCGGTCATGGTTCGCATCTCGAGCTGGTGCTGTACAGTTAGTGCATCTAGCGCAGAAACCCCACTACAGATAAGGATCCTAGAGCACCGACATGCCCCGCGCCCCTCATGCTCCCCGCACTGTCTGACCGTTGATCGTGGTAAGCCAACTGCTCGTAATTGGCTAGAGTTATTCCGAATTTCAATCGCTGGGGCAATCGATTCAACTATGCTCATACAGGTAAAGTTTGTATATACCCACCGAGCATTTACTCGGTAACCGCCCGTAATGGAATGCCATAAGAAGAAGCGTTGTACAGAGTGATGATGATTATGCTGGTTGTACTCACAAAAACATAAGTCATTCTTTTCTGAAGCCTTCTTCTGTCCGACATATTCTTCTCTTAAGCAAATATGAAAACCGTTACTGAGCAAGGTGTTACTATCTCAAATTCCGGCAACATGTCACCGTCGGGACACCTCAAGAGCACGACCGATGGGTTTGTCTGGACGCCTTCTGGTGGACTGTCCGAGGGTCTACCGACCGTCGGCATCATTGACCCTCCGACGCATCTAATTTCAACGGAGAAAGATTTTATTTACGATGCTATCGTTGTTGGTGCAGGTTATGCTGGATTGGTTGCCGCGCGAGATCTGGCCACACAAGGTGAGTTCAATAGTCGCCGAGACGAGCTACTTCTATGTATTAAGGAAATGTCATTAATCGTTTGAAACAAAGGCAAGAAAACACTTTTACTAGAAGGCCGAGACCGCTTAGGCGGAAGAACATGGAACGCTGTCATTGACGGCTTCAACTACGAATTGGGTGGTACATGGCTGCATTGGCATATGCCACATATCTACCGCGAGATTTCACTGTACGGTCTGCACAATGATTGGATCGTGACGCAAAATCCAGGGTCTAGAGCAGACTTTGCCACTCTCACCACCGACTCTGCTCAGAGAAATCTCTCACATGAGGAAGAAGTGAGTCGGATATATGAGAAGAGCTTACCGACAATTGAGCTGATGCAATGTGTAGACAGCTATGTTCTCGCGCGTCTGGGGTTTGTTCTGTAATGTGGACGGCAACTATCTGCGCGATACATACAAGTATCCATTTGCTACGGGACAGTCCCCGAAACTCATGTCCGAGTGGGACAAACTGTCATGTCAGGATAGATTGGACGAAATTCGTGATCGTCTTAGTAAGGAAGAACAAGCAATGTTGATTGCTGTTATTGAACAGATGGGCGGAAACAGTCTCGACAAATTGGGTCTCCTCGATGCCCTACGATGGTGGAGCCTTGGAGGGAATACTCCTACTGGTCTCAATGACATTGGTCTGCACACGAGGCTGGCCAGCGGTAACAGCACTCTACATCGTCGAATTTTTGAGCACGCTGAATCTACGGGCAATTTGTCTTACAGCTTCTCTACGGCTGTCGAGCGCATCGTTGAGAGCGACGGCGTAACAACGGTTGAGACAAGAGACGGTCGTACCTGGCATGCCAGAACTGTGGTGTGCACAGTCCCTCTGAATGTACTATCATCTATTCAGTTTTCTCCTCCTTTGCCAGGAGAAAAACTCGAAGCACTTCAGCAGACCTCTGCCAATCTCTGCAACAAAGTCCATGTCGACTTGGATGGTCCGGACTACCTTTCATGGAGCTCGTTCGGGAGCCCCGGGCAAGGCCTGGTTGCCATGCTCGCAGATAGACTTACACCAGCAGGCAACACTCATCTGGTCGGATTCGGTCCTGATCCCACAGCTACTAATGGGATGAATCTGAAAGACATGTCGGCCGTCAAGGAAGCCGTGCTTCATCTTTTGCCCAAGAACGACCGAGACAGGCAAAACATTAGTCGCATAGTAAAGTCCCCATTCGCCAATACACGCTACTCGCTCGCTAATGAAAATAATAGGTCAGTCATGATTGGAATAATGACGAATTTGCAAAGGGCACATGGTGTTATCTTCCCCCCAAAGCAACCACCAAGCATCTTGCCGCTCTCCAACGTTCCCATGGTAATGTCTACTTTGCAAGCGCCGATTGGTCTGATGGCTGGAGAGGGTGGATAGATGGCGCTGTCCAAATCGGAGCACAGGTTGCTCACAAGATCATTTCTTTGCAAAGAGTACCAACAGAAGAGAAGAATGGGCACCTTGAAGCGTCACCGCACCTGTAGACAGTTCGCTGGTTCAATCTGAAGTGGATGCTGGCGCTTCCATCCTAATAGATACCACCATCTTCGGTACATGCCAACAAAGGATTTTGTTCATATAATACATCAGATGTTCAATCGTGAATCAATCATGCGGTAATATGTCTTCCTCGAAAGGAGGGTACATGAAAAGTGAAGCTAGCGTTAAATAGTCCTGAATCATTGTGTGCCTCCGGCCTAACGCAGACAATCATGTAAATTCCTTGATTTGATCAATTGAGAATAACTAGATATGCAAACTTCGAAACGCCAAGTTTGAATAATAATGATATCAGCCACACCATTTTTCTCTACCTAATGTCTTTTCCTCAACTTGACCAAGACACCTTCCTGAGGCGTGAACATGCGATTCGAAAACGTCCACTCCCGATCCGGATAAGCCAGCTCAATGTCGTACTTCAATAACATGTCAGGGACCACCTTTTCAATCTCCATCATGCTGATGTGCCTGCCGCTACAAGTATGCGTTCCAGCTCCGAACGTGAAGAATGCGCGGTTCATCCTGGCCTTGAGGTCCTGGTCCTGCGTCAACCACCTCTCCGGGCGGAACTTGTGCGGTTCGGGGAATATCTGCGGATCGCGATGGACGACCCACGCCGAAATTCCCACCTCTGTGCCTTCTGGCAGATAATTGCCGCACACTGTAGCACCGCCCGCCGGTACGGTGCGCCCCAGCAGAATGGCCATTGATGGATGAAGGCGCATGGCCTCCTTGATGACGGCACCAAGATAAGGCAATTTGTGCGCATCGTGATACTTGACCGGATACACTCCACTTTCGCGAACCTCTTCACAGAGCTTGACATATGTCTCGGGATACTTCAGCAGGAAGTAGAAGATGGCACGGAGTGCTATCGACGTGGTGTCACTGCCAGGGGTAATGTTACCAAAGGCGTGCACCTCAATCTCTCGGTCCGTCAACATTTTCGGGCTGCTCGCTTGGTTCAGTAGCAAGCGTTCCGTAAAGGTGCAAGGCGCGTCCGTGTCTGGGTCCCGCTTGCTCAGGGAGTCTCGGAACTGCTTTACACGAGCAGTTGCAAGCTGGATCAGCCCTGTTTCAAATCCCATCTCTCCGATCCAGAGACGATTTATGGCAGGATTTCCAAGCAGGTACTTGTGGAGCCAAGGCATTTGGCCAATCTGGGGGATGATTCCAGATAGTGTTAGCAAAGGTACTAAATATAGTTATTGATATGACACATCACATACCGTTCCTGTATAGGCAATCATCTTCTCTAGTGCCGTAAGCATTCCGCTGCCATCTTTCGAATCTAGAAAGTCCAAGGTCTGTCCAAAGGTAATATTGAAGATCGCGTCCATGGCAAAGTGGACGAACAACCGGCCAAGATCCACCACACCATCGCCGGACTTGGCCTGTTGATCGAGCTGCTGGAACAGCTTCTCGATCGTATCATCCACGTAGCCTTCAAGTTGCACAACAGAAATCAGTGAATAAGCATTGGCCGAGTTACGTTTCATTCGGGAATGCAGTTCTTTGTCCTTGAGGATGAAGGGATCTGGCAAGATATCCTGATCATCGTAGGCTGTTGAAGGATGATAGAATGATGACTTGGCATTGCCTGCGTTAGCTCTGTACGCGACGTGAAGAAGTGCATACATCACTTACCTTGTAAAACTTGCTGGAGGTGCCATATATGTTGTTTATCTCAGCCGCGTTAGAGACTGACACCAAGTTTGGCCCGATCCTCACAATCTTTCCATACTTTTGGTGGATATGCTCGTCGTAGACGTGAGTGTTACCTCCGGCAACTTGAAAAAGTCGGGGCAATCGAGAACCGGACTGCAATATTGGCCCAGGAATGCGACAAATTCCATGGCCATAGCGGTTGCGCAAAAAGTGCAGGATCAATGCCGCGCCGATGACTAGATACCACTTTTCGAAGAGATGTGACACGAATGGTACACTCCTGGCCACCAGTATTGAAACAAGCCCCGATTCCATTTTGTTATCGGACGCCATTTCGTGTGTCATAGTACCAAGGTGGGCTAGCAAAGGTCGATGAAGTCGCCCGACGCAAATTCACGATAGTTGTAGATGTTCTTGCCTAGATCTGAACACTTTATTGCTTAGTAGAGGCGTCTGCGACCGCGACCAACTGATAGCCTTGGGGACTGATAGGAGTTTCGGTCGCTCCTTTGTTCAGCATCGTTCTCAAAAGTATAGGAAAACGAGTACCCATACTGTGATGACAAATGCGGAAAATAGTGTTGGTTTACAAGATCGCAGTGGCTATCAAGCAGTTCCCCAGATTCTAGCAGACCCATTACCAGATAGAACCCAAGCTTTGGGTGACCCCGTAGTCCTTGATAACGCCTTGTGGGCACTAGCTAGTGGGCACTCTCCTGGTATAACTTTTCTCTTTCGAAGGCCGGCTTCAGTGGCTTAATAGTTATAACGCGCTACAGATTAGCGGTGTTCTGGAGAGGAAAAACTCCCAAGTGGTCCAGTTTTGATCAAGGACCCCCTAATTTGAGTCACCCATGCTTGGTCACGGAAAGAGCCTGGAATAGAAAATTGGCTGACAAATATATCGGAAAGCTTGCATTCCTCTTGCCGAGATTTAACCATAGGCACTCCCTTGGACAGTACGTTGAAAGTGCTGATATACCCCTGCACGATTGGTATACCGTACTCAGTTCGAGATCAGCGAAATAGCACGACCATCATAGCACCATACATACCAACGGCTCAACCTACAGCAACAATGACAGACGGTCAAAAGGCCATCACCGTGGTGATTGTAGGAGCTGGCTTTGCCGGCCTTGTAGCAGCAATCGAATGCAGACTGCGCGGCATGCGAGCTATCCTTGTTGAAAAATATCCTACCAGCAGAACCCAAGGCGATGTCATTGATTTCTTTCCAAACGGTGGACGTATACTCGGATCATATGATAATGGTCGCCTCGGAAGAGATCTCATCAAGGTGTGCATCAACAAAGGCGACCAATTTGAGTTCTACCGGCACGACGGAGTGCATCTGTGTAACGATCCTTGGGTCCTGCGCCCACATCACTTCTACGAACAGTTCGCCGGACATCGGGGAGAAATTCACCACACTGTCAGCAAGTACGCAGAAGAGATCGGCGTTGAGCTGGCATTTGGAGAGGTCTGTGTGGACTATGTAGAGCCAGAAAATGGGCTGCCATATGTCATCACCGAGAAAGGTACCAAGTACGAGGGCGACGTCGTTGTTGCCGCCGACGGCCCACGCTCGATGGCTCGCTCAAAAATTCTCGGCCTCCTTGAAAGCAGCGTCAACAGTGGCTATGCAATTTATCGGGCATACTTCACCATGGGCGAGCAGCACAAGAAGAACCCTCTCATTGCTGAATACACTAACCCGGACAAGGATTATACTCGCATGTGGATAGGAAAGGACCTCCACTTTATCGCGTATAGCTGGAACAATGGCCGCGATCTTGGGTGGGTATTGACGCACAAGGTATGCCGCTCCTTAGAGCCAGGAGATACCATGGCCTCATATGCTGACCTCATATTCACAGGACGACCATGACATCCAAGAGTCTTGGTCATTCCCGGGAGAGAAGAAGCACGTTCTCGAATACCTCGAAGAAGGAAACATAATCGAAAGCCTGAAAGAAATTGTCAAAATGACACCCGCCGATCAGCTTATTGACTATAAGCTTGTCTGGAGAGACCCTATCCAGACCTGGCTTGGCAAGAGCGGAAGGACCGTGGTAATTGGTGATGCGGCGCATTGCCACCTGCCAACCTCTGGACAGGGCGGATCGCAAGCAGTCGAGGATGGTGCCGTTCTCGCCGAGTGCCTGTCCAGATGTCGGGATGATGTGCCCCTTGCTCTCAAGGCATTTGAGAGGGTGCGTTTCAACGGCTCACACGCAACGCATGTCCTCTTCACGCAGACGAGGGATGAGTACCACAACATTGAATGGACACCCGAGTTTTGCAAAGAGAATCCTGATGCGCTGTTTCTACCGAGGCCTGTTTGGATTGCAGAGTATGATTACATGCAAGATATTAAAAAGCATTGGTCAGGTATTTTGGATGATATCAAGACCGGAAAGCCAGGCAGTTGGAAGAGCTGTTTATTCCTTCTGAGCAAGTCGCACATATGGACGACAGAACCTCCGGTCGTCCTAATAAAGAGAATTCGACTCTGCCGCCGAAGTTGGTTGCATCTATGGTTTAATTAACTAGTGATTAGGATAGTCATGATCCATACTAGTAATTAGAGTCAATTATTGAATTTTCGTTATCTTTGCGACCAAGCCTCCGGAAATCGAGCTGTTTTACTAGCGAAAATGCGACCCACTGCATGTCCAATGCTCAGATGTACTATATAGCTCCTCCAAGCGAAGAGGGGGTACCTAGATAAGATCGTATCGGACATTTTCGTACGCTCCTTCGACAATATTTGGCCTTAACTATTGGTTCAGGCGAGATTCTATGCAGAGTAGCTCGTTCAAGCAATTGACTTAGCCGCTCTGCTTTCTTGCCTTCAGGATCGCTACCAAAGCAGGTGCTGTAAGGTTCAGGGATAGTGGTAGGTGGCTATCCGTGCACAGCCTTAAGGAGGCTGTTGGTTCAACGGGAAGGGCTTTCTATCCCGTTTGTGTGCACGTTATATTTTGAACTTGGAAGAATCGTCTTTGATATTATCTTCATCTCTTCGATACGGTCGTATCAGCGTCACAACTTATGCAAGAGATATTGATTACTGAAGTTACGTCAACTAGGCGACTAGAAGGTACTGACTATGACCGGTCCGGCGTTACATGATATGCTGCAATGAAACCCCGCTCAAGTTTGAACATCTAAGAATAGTGCTCCTTGGCCTTCGTGAGAAATTGCTTCAAGCTTTCTTCTTCACGAATCCAATCCTGGTCATCAACCATTTTCTGCTGATATCCACCATTCTGGTAGTAGGTTTCAAATGGAACTTTCAATCCCCTTTGGACAGCTGGTCTCTGCAATATCTGCTGGTGCCACTGCACCAGGTTCGAAAATCTCGAGAGATCCACTCCAGCGAAGCAGCAGCTGTTGACAAAGGTGAAGAAGCTAAGCAAATCAAATAAAAACAGTTGCGTATCCAACTGACACTTCACAGGCAAATTCTTGGCTATCAGTACCCGAATGAGATCCTTGGATTTTCTTACCGCGCATGAGGTGTTACAGTGTCACAGGCCATAGGCTATGCCTTCTCCTTCCTCTACACCTACATCTTCCCCATCGCAGTAGAGAAAATCTCGTGGAGATATTTCATCATAAACGGATGCTGGGATATTTTGATCGTCATCGCTATATTCTTTACCTTTCCAGAGACCCGCGGCAAGACACTTGAAGAGGTGGACCAAAGTTTCGACGGTCTAGTTCATACGCACTCCAACGTAAACGCCTTTCGTCTCGGAGTTCTCAAGGGGCTGTCAGTGACCAAAACTGTATCCCGTCCAGACGAGATCCGTCTAGGGGAAACGCATCAGACAGTACAGGACGACAAAAAGAAAGGCTGATCCATATTTGCTGTTGGGTACTCAGGACCGCTGAAGATATGGATAATCACATGAGATCGAGGCTCTTTCATAGATAGAATACCATCTTTCAGTTACCTTCAATCTCGAGATGTGTGGAACAATAGTCGTCATCTTGGTGTCGCAGTGGAAGTCAATCGTTAGCAACTATAGGCCTATGCACAGTGTGGATGTTCTCTTTCCAGAGTTTGATTGACAGGGTGTTATCTCCAGACTTGGCGGCCAATCAGTGCCGTGCCGCTTCTGATCCGAATAATTCACCGCCGGCCGTTAACATTGACCCCACCCCCACCTCCGCCACACCTAAACCGTTGGGTATCATCACACTCCGGATGATTAACTTATCTTTGTCGAGAATCGCCTCCACGCTAGTATCTTGTATCCGGGTTTTAGGTGTCATGGTTACTTTGCGGAACCCCGCGGGGCCCGATCGATAGATAGCTCTGCCAAGTCCGGGGACTATGGCTTTTCAAGCGCATCCTGGACAACGGTGGATCTTGCATATACTCTATTTTGACCTCTATTAAACAGTTCAACTATAATCGATCGGCAAGCAGTCTGAGCATTGTCTATTGATGGTCACTATTACCTGTCACACCCCCGCAGATCGCTCTCCCTTGACTCAACTTGCCACCCAAGTACTGTCTTGAAAACCATAAGCCAGGAAACCCAACATGTCGAGTCACATGACCCACGATACATACTCAGGACAACTGAGCTCCATGGGTGATTTGAACAAACCTGTGCCCAGACCAGATCATTTCCCCGAATGTCCCACAAATTCCCAGAGCTACTGGATCCGGGAGCATCCCATTGAATTCGATCATGTCGAAGAGTCCGCAAAAGTCCCCGATAATGTCGATGTAGTGATCATCGGCTCCGGCATCACGGGAGCCACCGCGTTGCATCGAATTTCGGAAAAGTATCCTGACCTTCGTGTTGCGCTCCTCGAGGCCCGCGGTATCTGCACGGGTGCAACTGGACGGAATGGTGGACACATTGGCCGTCCCGACTGCTATAACATGGTTGAAACCGCCCGGGAGGTTGGCGTCGATGAGGCCATCCGTCTGAAAAATGCAGGAAGGCAGAATCGGACCATGCTAATTGACTGCGTCAAGAAACTGGGAGTCGCGGAAAAGGTTGACTTGCACCTGCATGGCACAGTGGTCGTTTTTGAGACGGAAGACGAGAAGGGAGCCTATGATCGTGATGTCCTTTTCGCCGGCGAACATGGTTACAATCCAGAGGGGTATTACCTCAGCCCGGAGGAAACTGCAAAGGTACGAATTCAAAGCTATTCGTTATCCATCTCTACGGATTTCGGTTTATTCTGAAGCTAATATTTTTCTCTTCTCCTTGAAGAAATTCGATCTCGATCCTGCACTTTGCGTACATGGTGCTGCCTTTATTGAGAACTCAGGCACCATCTATCCACGAAAGTTCGTCCACGAGCTTCTCAAGTCGGCCCTGAGCAAAATGCCGCGGCTCTCAATTCACCCCTACACACCAGTTGAACACATTAGTCACATATCGGCAACATCTACGTATCAAGTACGCACCGCACAAGGGGCCGTCATTACCAAGGCCATCTTCCACGCCACAAATGCATATGCGGGCAGTATCAGCCCATCTTTGGGTGGACCGGACGGAGTGTTTGGATGCAAGGCACACATGTTGGGTGTGCAGCCCAATGTGCCAGGATGTACCCGACAGCTCAAGCCCGGCTTTGGCTACGCCAACTTCTGGCATTGGATCTTGCAACGGCCAAATAGTGGTCCGTATCTGTACGGGCTCGCAAACGCAGAGCTTCTGAATGACTATGACGACACAAAGACACTTCCACTTGACAGCGCGGTTAGGAAGGACATGGTTGAATTTCTGGAGAAGGCCTTCCCGGAATCCTTCCAAAGCATTGACTCTTCCAAGGACATCAAGTACGACTGGACGGGTATACAAGGCTTCACAATGACTGGAGCAAGCATTGTTGGGAGAGTGTCGACGGATAGTCCCGGAGAGTTTCTTAGCATTGGGCACAATGGCGAGGGAATGGGGAGATGCTTCCTTGCTGCAACTATAGCCACAGATGCAATGCTGGCGTACTTGGATGGAGAAGCATACATTTTGCCGGACTCATTTCCCAAATCCTGGCGTCGGAACATGTAGTCTTCTTTTTGATCGTCAAGTATCATAGCAGTAGCCGATGGAGGAGTCTTCTACACATTGGATCACCATCAACATTCCAGGCAGCAATAAACAGACTATACCTCCCCAGTGATAATGGCCCAATAGAAACGGTGCAAATTAATTCCGGTAAATACAGTAGTATCAATCCGCCTTCTCTTTTCTCTCATGCAGCGGCGAGTCGAGTACTTCCTCCGCGGGGGTTAAAATTGCAGTGAAGGGCTACCAGAATTAACAAACGGAATTGATTAGCCGGTGGGTCGTCAGAAAGATACATACCAAAACGGGCCATCTTCATTGGTTGTGTCATACACTTCACGCAATGGAGAATCCCACCTCTCACCAAAATCATGGCAAGGCAAGGTATGAACAGATAAGCATCTGAAAGATGTCCCAGTTGGTTCTGTTAGATGATGCATTCTCGCACAGATATCCTGGCTAGCATCAAAATCAGCGCGACAAAGGATTCATGAGGAAAAAGAGAAAAGAGGATCGGGCAATCGGTGTACTGAGTCCGGTCAAGCATTTTGTACCAATATGGAGAATTCAATAATATTGAATAATGCGTAGAGATTATTAATGACTAGGGAAGTAGTCCAGCCACCTCCTTGAACGCAGCAAGCAAAGTCTCAATATGAGATTGCGTGTGCATCAAGTTCAGCATGGCAAATCCCCGTCGTCCAATCAGCAATCCTCGTTCCATCAGCTCAAAATAGAATATATCTCTCAGTATATTCCCAGACGGTCCAGAAAAATCAATGCCCACTGCGCTGCCAAAACCAAGCGCCCGTATATCCTTGCGGCCCACGTCTGTCATGATTTTGTTGATCCCGGCCCTGAGTTTGTCACCTAGCGCATTCAATCGTGCAATCTCGTCTGCCGTGACGAGCTTCAGTCCAGCGATGCCCGCACACATGGTGAAGACGTTATTGTTGTACGTCCCCGAGTGGGCAAGCGAGTTTGGCCTGCTGGGGTCAAATTGCTGCATGATCTCGCGCTTGCCACCAAAGCAGCCAAATGAGAAACCTCCCCCCATGTATTTGCCCAGTGTCGTCATGTCGGGCGTGATTTGATAGTGTCCTTGCAGGCCGTGGAAGTGAAAGCGGGATGTGACTACTTCGTCAAAGATCAAGACGGCTTGGAGCGTGTCTGCGGCCTGGCGGAGGAATTGGAGAAATTCGGGCGTTGCGGGGAGGACTCCGCCGGAGGATTGTAGAGGTTCCACCAAGATCGCTGCTATGCCGTGATGAAGCAGTGGCCGGGTGGCCTCGATATCGTTGAAGGTGCCCACGAGATACTGATGTGGTATATTTGTTGCAACGTTGGCGTCTCCGCCAAAGCTGAGGCAGCTACCATGGTAGCCATGCTTAAAGACAAGAATCTAGGTCGTAAAGTCAGCAAGGGTATTCTTGCCGTCTCGCACGACCGAACTAGGAATGATTGATTACCTCTTTATGGCCTGTGTAAGCAAGAGCTGCCGACAATGCCATCATGTTGGCTTCGGTTCCAGAGTTTGTGAACCTCATCAACTCCATACTTGGAAAGCGGTTCTGGATGAGCGCGCCAAATTCCGCCTCTTTACCAATGGTGCTACCAAGATTCATCCCTATCGACTGTGCCTCGTTAATCGCATCGTAAATGGCCGGATGAGAATGACCAAATACTCCGGCAGAGTATTCTGATACAAAATCGACATATGAACGATTGTCCTTGGATGTGACGAATGCACCGTCTCCTGATACCAAGACAAGCGGAAAGGGAGACTGATGAAGAACAGTCCGCGTGTTTCCACCTGGGAGAACACTAGCAGCGACTCTTGCTTCTTCTGCTGAGCGCGGATTATGCTCCACGTAACGAGCAACGAGTTGTCGCCCAATCTCTTCCAATTTGGTGTCGGGCGCATCGTTTTGAGCTTCCAGTCCGCCAAGCCGTTGTTCGACATAGAGCGTCTTGAGGCCTTTTGATGAAATGAGGGACGTCTTTGCGCCTGCGGGGAACCATATGAAATCCCCGGCTTTCGCTTCAAGTAAATCGCCGGTCGCCGTGTCTTTGAATATTGCTTCGCCTTCTAGGACATACTTCACCTCGTCCCAGCCAACTTCCCATTCCGGCGACTCTTCAGAAACATCTTGAAGATACCAAATACCTGCGACAATTGGTTTCTCTGCGTCTGCCCTGGTAGTTATGTTAGCGACTCTCTAGCCGTTGGGTTACAGAGGGTGGGATCCACTACTTAGAGCCTACCAAGTCAGTATAGGCGCCTGGTCCCTCAACGGTTTTGCCGGGTATCTGCTCAACGCGCTGCACAACTTTCACGCTTGGCGCCATGGCTGCCAGATCTGCAAAGTACGAGATAGGCAGCGAGAATATAGGTCATGTGATTTGAGTTTGATAAGTCGAAAGTCACGCACGAAGATATCGTGCTATTTAATGCTGCCCATCTTCATCCTCCCTTGCGTGGCTGAGTGGACTCGTAATTCGCCGGCGGGTGAAAAAACACCTTGCCTCGCTTACCTTTGACACGGACGCTAAAGTGAAAAGAAAACTCCACCCAAGCGGGAGATGGTTTTGGTTAGGACAATGTTCCGGTCTGTGGATCCTCACCTTCAAGGTCCAATCTACTTGAAATCATTCTCACAGCCGGGGATTTTGAGGCTCTTGGAGAAAAGGGTATTTGGCAGAAATTCACACGTACGCCGTCGTACCCCCGGTAAGCAAAGTGAGAAGTCACTTGATCACCCAAGTTTAATGGTCCGGGGATATACGGCCATGAATAAAGAAGGAGAAAACAATATCATTAGCGCGGGCGTTTGGTCATACCAGCGCTACGGCGGGGATTAACACCGATTTCAATGCTCGGATTTAAATGTTCGGGTTCATGATGGACCAGCCTTGAAGTATAGGTTCTTATAGGTTTTAACGATTTGCCTGTTTCGAGGCAAGTAGAAAAACTCGATGTGCCTTTTCATGTACATTCGTAAATTAGTCTGGCTATTTCGTAGCTCAAATAAACTTCTCATGGCAAACAAAAGTGCGTCGATCGGCTGGCAAGCCAAAGCCGAAGCGAAGAAGAAGCAACAAGAGACGTTCATCAACGCCTGGCCAGTCGCAATTCCTCACGACATTGCTGGCGACAAGACAAAAGTGAAAACTGTCCCAAGAGATTGCGGTATCTTGACCGAGAGCGAATTGCAAATTACAGAATCGGCACCCTCAGTCATTGTCACCAACATCGCTAGTCGACTTTGGTCCGCGGAGCAGGTTCTAAGGGCGTTCGTCACAAGAGCTGTCATTGCCCAGCGCCTAACCAACCCGTTGTCGGAAATCTTCTTTGAAAAGGGACTAGAGCGCGCTCGCGAGCTCGATCGCATTCAGCAAAATGAAAACCGAGTCGTCGGACCACTTCACGGGTTGCCCATCAGCCTCAAAGATACCCTCAACGTGGCTGGTGAGGATTCTACCATGGGATTTGTGGGACTGATAGGAAATGTCCAGACTCAGAATGACATTGTTGTGGACATGCTATATGAGGCTGGCGCAGTGTTTTATTGCAAGACAAATGTGCCACAAGCTCTCATGTCGGGAGAATGTGTCAACTTCATCTTTGGTCGAACATCTTCTCCGTGGAACACGCAATTATCGGCAGGGGGCTCAAGCGGTGGGGAAGGGTCTCTCGTGTCGCTGGGAGGAAGCTCACTGGGAATAGGCGGCGATATTGCTGGCTCGATCCGGACTCCCGCCAATTTCAACGGAATTTATGGTCTCTGCCCATCACCTGGACGATTCCCGTCCCACCGGGCCGAAGCGGGTTCCGGCGACAGCTTGATTATACCAGTGTACGGACCCCTCGCACGAGGTGTCGACGGCCTCGAATTCTACACAAGGACTATACTTGGGCTCGAACCATGGAAACATGACCACCATACCTTCCGGATGCCATGGGATGAGGACAAGTACCAAGAAGGCCTCGGCAATAAACACAATCTCTGTTTTGCTTTTCTGCCGAATGACGGCGTAGTCCAGCCAGATCCTCCAATCAAGCGGTGCATGTCTGAGACACGGCACCTACTCCAGGAAGCTGGCCATGATTGCATCGACCTGGAGTTTGTTGAGGACGCGGAGCTCATGGACATTGCGACGAGTATCTTCAGCGCGACGGGTGGGAAAGATGTCTGGGACGTCCTAGACAAGTCTGGGGAGCCCTTGATCAAAGAGGCCTTTATCGGAAAGCCTGAAAATGCTATATCGGCATGCGATTACGTGCAATTGGCAATACGCTTGAATGTGATACGAGCAAAGTATCTCACAGCTCTCAACGCGACAGCAGCGACAACGCGCAGCGGCAGGCCTGTAGATGGCATCATAATGCCATCGGGAGGCACAGTTGCGCCTCCACATGGCACTATGGAGTACTTTACATATGAAGCAATATCCAACGTCTTGAACTGGACGTGTGCAACAATACCTGTGGGGTTTGTAGATGCAGCACGAGATTCGGTTGAGGAGTCTTTCCAGCCCTTGTCGGAGCACGATAAGCGGAACCATGATAAATGTAAGCCAAATGATCACTTAGTGCAAGTTATATTCACTGACTAGAAACTCAGATTCACCTCAGTACTATGAGCATGCACCCGTTTGTCTTCAAGTCATGGGGAGGCAGCACGATGAAGAGAAAGTACTAGGCATGTTGCGGGCAATAGATAAGGCTCTGGGCAGGGATGCATACTACAAAGCTTAGCCTTCTTCCAATGAACACTTTTCTTATCAGCTCTCTGCATCAAATTCTTGTGTAAACTCGACAATGGGATGTCGTCAAATTAAGAATACTGTGGTCTTGTAAAGAGTCCACTACGGTCCAGTCTTTGTGCATATTGTGGAATTATTACCGCCCTGTAAATCGTTTGGTTTTGCAGGGGTTCCAGTAGCCACCCGTCCGTGATGCCCCTAATCCTGCCCTAGAGTAAAGATAAGCGCAGGGCCAGAAGGCCTATATTTCGCTCCAAGTTCCCCCCTCGGCTGATATGCAAGCCATACCAGGGCTTAATTGCCGGCGGGCTTTTCTAGTGGATAATCGGAGGATAACCAACAGAGAGCCAGGTTCTAGCTGCCTGATTTGACAATCTGCATCGCCCATTGACCATGCATACGATAGAGTAGTGAACGACAGCCTATACTTTATCTATGGATCCGGCAGATAGGTGCACCTCCAAGCATAGCACCGACTCATCGTTGACTGCCATCCTGATTTAGGTAGTATAAAGTGCAAACACCTTTTAGATCATACGATACACTTCATCATCTTTGCCGTGTTCGCATCACTGCCTCTAGCTCCACTGATCTATGATTGAACAAGAAATGTCCCGATTGTCACTGCATCTATCGCTGAGTTCAGACACACACAGCAACATGGGAGGACCAGACGCCTTCGACGCTAGTCCGAAAGCTCCCATGACGGAAACTGCATCGAACCACGAATCAGTCGAGAATGGAACAATTGAGGAATTTGGTTACACCTCGATCTATCGAAGAGTCTTTGCTGCTTTCGGCAATCTCTGCATGGTAGTCTCTCTAGCATCGTGAGCAAGCCTTTGTGGATAATCTACACTGCTCATCACTCAGATACTGACCAGTACTCGCATCCAGCCCGTTAAGTGCTATTCTCGTCACTGCCTTCTACCAAATTACCTATGCCGGATATTGGGGGCTTTCATGGTGAGTATAATTGCTTGCCTACGGCATCTTATGCGCAAGCGAGCTGACAAACCTCTCTCTCCAGGGGCTGGATCATTCCAAACATCATACTCTTCCCCCAAGTCCTGGCCATATCCGAACTCGCGTCGTCCATGCCAGTCAACGGAGCGTTCTACTGGTGGACCGGTGCCCTCTGCCCTCCCGCATGGTCGCATCCCATCTCCTTCGTGGTCGGATGGCTCAATGTGATATCAATGTTTAGCTCTACAGCCGCCTTTGCGTACGGGGTGGCCGCCACTTTTACGTACACGGTGACGATTCTGCTGCCCGATTTCTTGTGGACAAACGCCGAGATCATGGCCCTCTCCATGTCCGTCATTGCTGTTTGGTTCGCCCTCATGGGGCTGAGGCTGGAAAACATTTCACTCGTCTACATCACCATGGGTCAGTCTTTCCCCTCAAATACGTCCTGGTTTGGAGCCCATAATGGCAAAGTGATCATGATAGTTGCTGACCCAAGGACGATTATCAGCGCTCATCTGCCTTGTGCAGACCCTTCTTTACGTATTCGGTCTTCCCATCAGCCGGGCGGTTCAGGGCCTGCCCTTTGCATCCGGCCGCGATGTTTTCGGGTCCTTCGAGACGTACACCGGGTGGGGCCCCGCCGTTGCTGTACCCTATTCCTGGTTTTGTGCCTTGTGGGTAAACTCAGCCTGGATGGTCCCCGTCTACATCGCGGAGGAAACCCATCGTGCCAGCACCGAAATTCCGAAATCTTTGATCTACACATATTTGATCACGGCGGTCTCGGGCGTTGTAGTGTGCCTGATCTCTGCATTTTGTATAACAGACATTGAGAGTGCAGCGCTTGACGAAACGTACGTGCCCGTCCCGCCGTTTTTAGGTTTTTGTCTTGTTGGAAGCACCGCTGATTTACTGACGATTTGAACAGAGGCTATCCGTTGATTGATCTACTTGTTGCGCATTGGGGTCCGACCTGGACAGGTGCTTTCGCTTTAATCGGAACCCCAATCGGCTGGATTGGCGGAAGTGGGACTCTATTGACCTATGGCAGCCAGATCGCGGCGTTTGCCCGGGACGGCGGATTTCCGTTTAGCCGCAAAATGTCCGAGGTGAACCAGCGGATCAATGCACCACTATACTCGATTGCGTTCTTGTCGGCCGGAACTTTTCTTATCCTTCTCTTGTCCTTGTCCGAGGAGGCCGGCGCGGTGGTCTATTCCCTCTCCGTTGTCGCCAGTTTGATTACCTTTTTGACGCCAGTAATAGCACGCATTTTTGCTGGCGATCGATGGGTTCCCGGTCCGTTCAATCTGGGTCGCTGGAGCATTCCGATTCACATCATTACCGTCATCACTCAGGTCTACCTGATTGTCATGGAGTGCTTCCCGTCGGATGCTGCATGGAGTATCGAGACGTTCAATTTCAACTCTGTACTTACTATAGCATCAGCCATCATCTCCCTTGTGTTGTATACGTTTATTGGAAAGGCTTACAAAGGTCTCGACCTGGAGTCATTAGCTCGTTGGAGAATAACTCATGGCCATGAGGTGATTGAATAACAGTCTTACTGGATTTAATTGCACACCACCAGCCACAATGCAGTACCAAGCTATCAAGCTGATAGTATGACGATGTTCAAGCCTGACTATTTCAGAAGAGAGGAACTGTAAGCTGTTTCAAGTTGGCCGCAAGCTCCAGGCTCATGAAGTGTCCTTGATGTTGATCTGGATGCCGCTGCTTCTGTGCCCAAACAAGGTGGAGCAGTGTCTTCAAGTGAGCCAAATGCTTCATACCAAAATACTTCATCATAGTGTCCAAGCACCAGGTCACATCTTCGGTCATCGGTTCAAGTCCTGGCACGCCGCATTCGCACCCAGCAACAGCCAGAGGCCATGCCATGGCGTTGGCCATGGGTACTTGATCAGACTCCCAAGACAGAAGCAGCCACTTGACTCCGATGACGATATCTTCCACCAGCCCGCGGGCACCTACTGCCAGTTGGTTCGGCAGCATGACTAACAAATTCGAGCGAAATCCCTTGCGGCGCATGTGAAATAGCATGACAGACTTGTGCATAGTTTTCCAGCCCGTGAGAAGGGCCTGTCGCTCGATGCGGGTCATCTTGGGAGGTATAGGAGGCATGCACCACCTTTCTAGATCTAGTTGAAGCTTCCATTCTGCATCGCGTTCTTCGATGGGCTGTCCGTCCGCCGTGACAGTGTATCTCTGGTCTTGGGGCTCCAGAGAGTCAACGCTGTTGCGGTCGGCAGACATACTTGCCTCAAATATCAGGGAGACGATGGAAGCAGGATAACCAGTCAGAACCTCAAAGGGCAAGAATGGAGAGTCTTCCTTATTGCCCTGGCCCTGTCTGGCAGCTTGCCAATTTGTGTTGGACATGCCCCACTTTCGCCAGGCATGTATCGAGGATCTCATCTTGCCTACGGAAAAGGCTGGAATATCAAGATGAGCCGCGCACATGAGGAGAAAGTTACCAGAACGCGTCGCCTTCATGGTCGTCAGTTCAATGCAGTCAATCAAGCTGACGACACGCGACGTGTGGTGATGCCAGTCATCGCTGGGCCCTGAGAAGGACAGTAGCGTCAACAGAAGGGCAGTGGAGATGGAGGCCTGGATGCGCAGAGGGTCCGCTAAATCGCCGTCGTCCATGGAAGAGACGTGGCGCTGTACCTCGCTCAACGCCGCATCATAGGGATTGGGTGCGCCGGTAGCTTCGAGATGGTCAATTTCTCGCCGTGACGCCAGAGCCAAAAGCGTGTGTAGAACGACGGGATTTCCAGAGCATAGCGGGAGCAGTTCGTCAATCAGAGGTAGGCCGCTGTTGCTCATGGCCACAAAGGCGCTGCGACAGATACGCACGACTGTCAAAACCCTGGTTACTACACTACAATCGCAATCACAAAAGGGTGGGGACAGAAGGGGTGCTCGGGCCTACAGTGTCGAAAATTTTGATACTGCTTGGGAGTCAAGGATGGTTGACTTTGTTCCACTTCCATGTTGTCCATTTTGGCAGCTTTTGGGCAGAGTCTCTGTCTGCACTTGCTGATGATTTAGAACAGTGTGTAGTGGTAGAGGCGATAGTGCTTCTACTGTATTGATTGCTGCTGGCATTGGATCTAGGGACCAGCCATGTCAAGAGGAAGAAAAGCTCCAACTCCCAATAGAAGGGCTCAACTTGATAGACCCTGGGCATTACGTAGTCCCGTCCAAGCCAGGGGACGGCCGGTGCCCGCGGGCAATTACCATTTTAGCGCCCCGGCTAGTATCTCTAATTGATATAGCCCTGGAGCGCCCAACGTTACAGGTAATCCTCCGCCGGCGTCTTTTCCTTCTCTGCCCCATTTCCAAAGATCGGTTTTTGCAATCCACTATGGCGCGCTCATGTGATACGTGCGCAAGATTGGTGAGTTTGACCTTGGATGTGGCCCAGTCTTCATTCATTCAACGTCACGTGAGACTGATGCGACGAAACAGAAATACAAATGTAGTGTGGCTGAGGGTGGTGGTGCGTGTGGCCGCTGCACTCGGCTCGGGCTAGACTGCACCTGGAATCGGCCTGTTCCCAAGCGGGGAAGACCGCCCAGGGCCCCCCAGGATGATCGCACTGGACACCAAGCACCCTCTGAGGTCCAGGTCTCACAAAACACCACTGTAAGTCATGATCCAAGCTTGTCGTTTTATATAACCAGAACTCTCTGACTTATGAAAAATAAAAAACGTAGACTATCTCGGTACCCTCGCGCGAGGTTTCCCTAGATGAAGACAATTCCACTCCTGTCCAACGCGTCTTGTCCAGGGCGCGTGAATTGCCTATGGATGGATCGTACGCAACACGCCTGATGGAACATTTGTTCCTGTCCATGGGTCATGTCGGACTGCTGAGCTTCTTTCATGATCAAATCGATCAATTGGATGATCTTTCGGACGACCTGCTCTGTCCGGCACTCGTGCTTGCTTTGTTGGCGTTTGCTGTGCGACTTGACGCTGGTGCCGTAGAACAAGGTTTGCTGGCTGCTGAAGACAGCTGTATATATGCCATCTCTGATATTCCTATTCTCACTTGGAGAGCTGGCCCGCTTCGCATTGGCGACGCATATTCACTGACCATATTGAGCTCGCTGAGTTATTTCAGCTTGACCACTTCGGATATCGCAGAGCGATGGTCCGGATTGTCAATCGTGATTTTGGACGAGGTAAAAGCAAACGCCAAGGCCCAAGGAACAGACGCTCAGCGCAAAACGATAGAAGAGTAAGTACGCCTGAACCCCGGGATTATTGCTTTTGATAACCTTCATAGTGTGTCTGTTCTGGTCTATATGAACAACCTGTAAGTAATCTGATCATTTGTGCCATGCTTCTGGGTACAGTTCTGAGGAATACAGCATTCGAGGCTTTCTGTTCTACAGCCAGCCCATCCCATTGCCCCCGTTCTCTACCGATGAGGCGATATTAGCACCAGAAGCCGACATGATTTTGCCTGTTACAAATCTGTCGGGCTCTAGAACGGGGTTCAGTGCGCTTTTCGTGCCCTTACTGCCGTGAGTTCTCTGCGCACTGAGACGCATTCTTTTCTCGTGCTAACAAGGCTCAGTATTTTTCGAAGCGCCCTTGCACAATCACCGAGGAATCCAAAAACCCGAGATGCGGACCTGCGTGCCCTCGAAATGTACTACATTAAATTTCCAGAGAGTCTGATGACCATTACATCCATCGCTCTAGTATACCAGCTTGAAGCAATGATCTGGGTGCACGGAATACATCAGTTGCTTTGTGAGTAGACGCCTTTGTGACCTTACGAGCGAGTTCTGGGGGCTGTTCGCTTGTTAACCTTGTTTCCATGCAGATCACGCACACGATCCAATTGATATAATACACAACCGTGAATGGCACAGGACGTCGGAATACGTCGGAGCCGTAGACCATGCTATTCTCATGGGCGAGGTGGGTAGCACTCTTGATGCAAGGAACACGTTTCTGACTCGCCAATCCACAGATTCTCCCACGGCTTGAGCAAATCGGCACTGGCCTAATTGGCAGCATTTCACCTGCCACGATTGCATTCATCGCCATCTCGGCTGCCACACTTTGCTCCCTTGCAATTCAATCCGGATGCGCCGCATCGCATCCTTCTCTGCACACTTACTTGCAGTCATACGCTTCTATACTCGGCATATTCACACGTGCAGGTTGGACTCATGGACATTATTTCTTAGGCGGGATTCAGGAATTGATTGGCGCCGTCGTCAATGGACACAACACGCTACCCAGCCTCACAAAGCTGAAATACTACCGTTGGGTAGAAGGGGGTCTCGGTCTGCGCAGGCTGGGCGAGGAAGCCAGCCAATCCCTGTATGCAAAATCGACGAACATTCAAGACCAGTTCCTGCTTGATTCAGCAAACGTTAGCAAATGTCTCGAGTTATTTGAGCAAGAGCGCCTTACAGCTGCTGGAACTTTCGAGTTGAGTCTTAGATTACAGTGGTAGGCGAACTTTCCCCAAAGTCTTGAACATCAGTCCCGGCCGCGGTGCCGGTCACTCCAAAGGTCCTGAGTGGGCTTTCCTGATATACCCAATTTATAATAGCAAGCAAAAATATGACCCCGTAGTCGAGTATCTTTTCTCGCCAATGACATTGTTTTCCACGTGCTGTACATGAAGATGGAATTGCTACACGCTGATCAAGCCTGATGTCATCTTTATGTGCGACTCTGCATGCGACCAAGCATGCGCATTCCGGAACGATGATGATATGGATGTCGCTGAGCATGTGTATATTATCCCTATAATGCTGAATGATGGGAGCAACGGTCTCGGTCTTGATATGCACGAACCTCAGGGTCTCGGCCGTTTGAAGAGAGTCCACTCTGATTCCTCTTATGCGTTCACGGCGACAGTTCATGATGCATACCTGGACCAAAATGGGGAGTGCAAACGCGACCTGGAGCATGTTCTCCGCGAATTATCCCCGAATGTTATTGTGTGAACCTTTGGGGGACACCCGTGGCAATCCGGTCAAATACTTGAGAAACGAAAAGGATCGCCAGGTCTTTTCAGCTGAGGAGATACGAGAGTACCGTACTATTGCCAACCAGATCCTCAATGCAACCACTGAGCACTTGTCTTTGCCCGACGCCATAATTGAAAACATTAGGCGCAACTGTATTGAGGTCTATGATATGACCAGACCACCGTCAAAAAACACTGCATACCGCTACTGGCAGAAATACGGCGCGCCGCCAACACTCCACGACGCCGTCGGCATGTATGCTGTCGGTCTCGGACGGTTTCATCCTCGGTTCAAGGAGGCCCTACGAACCTATGGTCAACAATGGTTGATCTGGTTGGGCGGCATGCGCCCAGCCCTTGGTCCTCGTCAGGGAAACATCCACGCCCACGATGCAGCAACCAGACCCAATGGCTGCCCGGGCAAGCCAGTTGCACCATGCACTACGCAAGAGTCCCGCAAGACAACGCCACGAACGATTGCGGCATTACTATCATTCTACATGGTGTCTGTCTCATGCACTACGGTCAGACGTACAATTTGGCATTGAGCCAACAGGAGCGTGAGGTATTTCAATGTCACCTCTCGTATATCTTCGTGGAATTTGTCGATAAGACACGCCTCTAAGCAAATATCATAGCAATAATTTAAAGGCTATTATTTTTTCTTAGGAAAAAAGTTAAATTCTATGTATATATATATACATATAAAATAGAAAATTTAATAATTTAAATATAAAATTTATTATTTTCTTCGAGATCTTACTTTAGTTTGAATTCTCTTTAAATAATTTTTTTTATAAAAATATTTCAAGAATCATCGAGCGCAATATACGGCTGGTGACCAACCAACTGCGTCGATGGGAGTCGAGCGTGGGGTTCGAAGGTCTTGATCGGTGGTCTTTGCAGATACCACAAATTCTCAACAATATCAGCGGCAGACCGCTGGTAGACTGTGGGGGCATATCTCCAGCAGAATTAATGCTTGGTCAGAAAATTCGGATTCAGTTCGATGGAATGAGGGATGCAATGATGGACGAAACTCGAAAGATATCGGTAGGCAATGAAGAAGAACATGGATCAGTGAAGGATCACAAGTTCAAGCTCAAGCAATGGGTGTAGGAGATTTGTGGTGACGATGGGCTCAAAAGGCCAAGATCAGGCACTATTGTCGGCGTGGATCGCGTCTACCGCTACACCCCGATAAGAAGAGGCCCCCAGAATGTTGGTAGGTTGGAGGGGACCATTATCCGCGTGCTAGAATCGAAAGTTTTATTTCACAGACCTGCAGCAAAAGCCATCAGTCAGGTCCCGAGATCATTGCCCGGCCCGGCGCTCATCTCCTTGAGAAACTCTGTGATGGTGGGGCGCTCTTTGAAAAGCTGGACTAGGATTGTGATATTGCTGTTTGAGGTCTAGATGTACAATTAGATAGTATTCAATTCGAAGCGGGTTGGGGATTACTGACGTGTCTCCTTGACCGTTGAATGGCCACTTCAATCTCGGCCCAGGGAAACACAAAGATGCAACACTCGCCGAAAATGTCAACGAAGACTGACAAACGTTTTCCGAGATCACAGGCCTTCCTCCATTTAGACGGATCTCCCGCGATCATGGCTCCATGCGGCGCAAGCATGTTGAGTTGATCTCTCCAGCTCGGCAAAATGCCTGCAGCAGTCGCCGATTGCCCTGTGGTTTGGGTTGCCGGGTTTGCCAGGCTCGGCCTTGGATCTCTGGATCATGACTTAATCTTCCTCGAGATATCCAGTGCGGTCTGAATGCAAGTAACTTGTTGATTGGTAGCTTGTTGTGGTATATGCGCGTTGCTTGAAAATCGATAACTAAACACTATGGTAGCTCGAGCGCAATGTAGAAAGTCCAGCTTCGCATCTATGACGTGGCTGCACATCGCCATATTATTATACGAATGACGGACGAGTAAACAGATTAAGTTCTCTTTTGCTCTTCCAACAGTTCTCAATATCTCACGACAATTGAGAATTTCGTTCTATAGTATAATATTTTGTATTTGCACAATTATTCCATACAAAATGACATGTCCAATCCTAAATTTGGCACTCCTACATCATCAAACTATTGAACACCTGCATAAGATCATCTGCCGTGGCTCCATCAGATGATTTTATCAAGTCAAAGATGAACGAGTCTCTCTTTGTTGCGGCCATCTCAGGTGGCTCAGCGTACGCGCGCGAACCTCCTTCGTATACGGCGGAGCCGTGATTGCCTGGACTGAATGGTTTCCATGGAGCCTCTCCGTTCACAAATTTAATGATGTCTTGACCAAATGTCACAGCGCTTGCCCTCTGAGATTCGTCCAAGTGCTCGTTATAGTTTTGGAAAATGAAAGCCACATCGAGAATGTGCGACGCCTCGCCCTTGAACGCGCCTTCCCAAGGATTCGGCTCGTTGAAAGCGTACACGTATGAGGTGTTTGGGAAGCCGGCAGCCATTAGTATGGCGGGCGCAAGAAATGCGACATCCGAAATGTACTGTAGCACGTTGCGGAAAGTCTGATCCTCTGTCAGAGTCTTTTCGGCTTCCTCGGTCAGATAGTAGTGCTCCAGCACTGACGAGAGCGCTTTGGGATGCTGGCCGAGGGTCTTGGTCGCGACGGCACGGAAGGCGGCGCCGAGTCCAGACTTGCGCGCGGCAAGCATATGACCCATGATGCTGGACTGAGATCCTGTTAGCTTGTTCAAAATGTCGGGCATGCCATCTTCAAAAGCAAATACTTACGTCCAATTTGGAGTCTCCTACAAGAATAGCGTCGATGAATTTGTTGCCTGGTAGCGTCGGAGAACTTGCCCATGAGTCCATTTTAAGAACTTCTGGGATAATGTCGCCATCCACCACGGGTGTAAAGGGAACGCTGGGTGGGATCTTCGAGAAGAAATTCTCCTTGGGTTGGTCGTTCAAGGCTTGTATCAGGTCCTTCGAGGAAAGCCCGTCCATACCCAAATGGCCTTTCGCACTTTCCGCAACGGCATCAGCCACCGGCAAAGGCAGCTGTCCAAGCAGAGGTGGGCATCCTCCTAGGCAGACGAGGCGCTTGGCAAGTGGCTCCTTGGAGAGCAACAAATATCCGGTAGAGACTGGAAGAGTCAGCCAAGAGTTTTCTTCATGGTCCAGTCCAGACCTGCCGTCTTCAAAGCTGACTATGACTTACCACCACCCGCGCTTTCTCCCATGACCGTCACATTGTGCGGATCACCACCGAAACCGCCGATATACTTCTGGACCCATCGCAGTGCTGTCCGCTGATCTGACAGCCCATTGTTGGGCTTGTAACCTGCCTCTCGCATCTCGGGCGACGTCATGAACCCGGGAGCTCCCAGCCGGTAGTTTACATTGACACCGATAATGGGGCGGCCCTGTTCAACGGAAAGGCGCACCAGTTTAGTAAAATCATACTGCGGCCACCAATTACTTCCGAGGGCATAACCACCACCATGCAAAAAGACCAGTACCGGCAGGTTCTTATAGTCGGATTTTCCGACGGCAGCATTGGGAACGGTGATGACCAGGTTGAGCCCATCCACATCGCTCATGCCCGGAAATTCGGGCTTGGGCAGTGCATGCTGAATAAAGGAAAACTCCATGTCCAAGCCCATCGGCGGGCTAATGACCTGAGGCCTAAAGAATTACGGTGCATGAGAATTTGATAAGTTTATTGTTTGGTCCGCAGACCTTACATGTCTTCACGTACCCATGCTTGAGGCCGTCCAGACCAACACCGTCAGGCCCTTGCAATTCGGCTGGCGAGAAGCGGTCCTTCAGTTTCGCATACTTGACGCCGCGAAATTGGGTGGTGTCGCCTTGATTCACGCCAGCAGCGTCGCCAAAGTCTGGGTGAATGAGCAGTGTCGTAGGAGGCAAGGACATGGCCGACATCTTTGCTATTCGAGGTTCGAAGCAAGTATTTAGGTTTAGCTGGGTAAGCAATTCCTCGTTTGAATCGGACTGCTTATAACCTGTCCCAGTCCCCAGTGTGGGGGGCCCTCAATCTTTAGGCAGATTACAGCGCATTACCACCCCACGACCCTGGTTTACCCACTAACGGTCGCCATCTACCCCAAATCTGTGTGGGCAGTATCTCAATGGCACTTCCGTATCGCAGGCATATGGTATGGCATATAAGCTTCTATTGTACACTCTTTTGGTTGCAATGTTCGGATGACTGGTTACGTCCTGTAAGCTAGCGATGCAAAAGCAATCATGCCATTGATCCGGGACGAGAACGGGCGCACATTCGTGGAGCATGCCAACGGGCAAAAGTCACACTACATTTCGGACGACTTTGCTGATCCCTGGAAGGCTCATGATACGATCCTCATACAGCACGGTTTCTGCCGCACCGTGGAGCACTGGTACCACTGGGTCCCGGCCTTTGCCCGACACTTTCGGGTCATCCGGCGGGATTTGCGTGGGCATGGGCACTCGTCTTATCCCGCGGCGTCAGCACGCTACGACTATATGCTGCAGACAGTCGTTGGAGAAATTGTCGATACTTTGGACCAGCTCGGCATTGAAAAGGTACATTTCATAGGTGAATCGACCAGCGGTATGCTCGGCGAAGCGCTGGCGGCTCTCTACCCTGACCGGCTGCTGTCGCTGACCATCTGCTCGTCGCCGACTCACCTCCCTCCGCCAGCCCTAAAGACGTTTGCTTTTGGCTGCAGCGACTGGCCGACTGCCTGTCGCCAATTGGGGTCGCGCGGCTGGGCAGAGGCCCTGGTCAAGTTGCCCGGGACAATGGCCTCGACAGACGCGGCCTACACGCTGTGGTGGATAGACCGAGTGGCAGAATCGCACCCAGAGGGCTTGGCTGGCTATGCAGAGTTCCTGTCGAGCCTTGATGCGCGGCCATTTCTGCCAAAGATTAGCGTGCCGATGCTCATACTGGCGCCCAAGAATAGCGCCGTCATAAGCGTGGAGTCCATGCTCCAGGTGGGCGAGCAGGTGCGCGGGGCACAGGTGCAGGTCATTGATGCGCCGGGCCATGAGATTTTTGTCACTGGAAGCAAAGAATGCCAGGAGCTGGTTCTGGAATTTTATAATTCGTTGCAAATGAGGAAAGCATGAGCCAGAACATAGGGACAAAGAAGCCATAGCGACTTTTGTGATATTTCGCACCTATTGTTCTACGGTCGCTGGGGCCGTGGCTTGGACTATCTCAACGTACTCAATCATGACTGATCTTTCCAAGATCTGTGATACTAAGAACCGACCAGACTACGGCTGAGCTTTCAACGTACACCACAATAATTGCACACCTACGTACTCTCCAAATAGGTATGGCGATTGAACAGCGATACAAACCATACCCTCAAGCCCTTGGGTCTTGACCTCGGCCCCCGGTACTGCAGGCTCAAGAAATTTCCAACTTGCGGTACAGCTGGAATCGCCAATGGGGGGTAACAGTTCGTGGGGTAATATGTGGTCTTGGCGATTGGCGGGGGCAGGTGAGGCACATCGTGGGGTATCTTCCGGTGGGTATGAACCAGCAACCGGTACCTGGCATGTGGGGTAGCAATGAAGAACAATTGGAAGACATGCGATGGAGCCATTTAATTCATCGACGCGGAGGAGTGCAAAGGGTGTATGATCTTATGACGCGGGTTAAACACATGTTGGAACATTGGTTATGGTGGTGTATTAGCTGGCCGTCGGGTATCTTGAAGGCTTCCCAGCGCTTGACTGGGAGCTGACAAGACTGCTTTCTGCAGCGGCTCATTCGCTGAGCAACCTTCGCTGCCCCTCATTGATATTGCGACTGAGTTGCTCCCCCATCCATTGATCTTGCGCGGCCACCAGAGTGTCCTCAAAGTCGACAATCTCATCTCCAGCAACGAAGAAGGCCTTGCCATTGATTTCCGGTCGGCAGATGGGCAACAGTAGCGCACGCGCAACGCCCTCGGGCTCATTTGAGGGTAGCCCATCCCAGACGGACACCATCTCGGGCAGCAGCATGGGTGTGACTGGCAAGAAGAAAGTGTAAATTAGCAAGAATTTGAAGCCATACCGAGTCGCATTAACAAGAACCGGTAAATATGATTACCCACCTGTCAGCCATGGACAAACGAGGTTGATTGTAATGTTCTTCTTGATCAATTGACTTCTTAGGCCGCGCATAAGCCCAAGAAGACCTGCCTTGGCTGTGCAGTACAAATACAGCGGCGGTGTATCCAAAAATGATGCCGCCGACCCAGTCATGATGATCTGGCACCGCGTGTCGGGTTGCCTGGCAAAATAATGCACGGCGCATTTGACAGCATAGATCATTCCTACAAGAATTTGTGTCAGACGGCGATCTTTGCCTTTGAACCCGAAAAACATTCATTGTTCGACTTACCGGTCAGATTGATCTCGAGCGGCTTGAGGTCCGGCGGCGACAAAAGACCCGTAGAAGGGTCAATGACGGAGGTTAGGAAATCCTCATTGTTGACACCAGCGTTCGACACCACTGCATCAATGCGGCCAAAACGCTCCCAAGCATCTTCAAACAGTGCAACAACATCCGTCCAAACAGAAACGTCGCACTTGCGGAACAGAACTTGCCTAGAGCATCGTGCATCTCAAGTCAGTTCAGGCTGGTGTAGATGACTATTGTCAGCACTCACTCTCCTAGCTCCGCGGCCAATTCGCCCCCCAATTCCTCGTTCCAATCTCCCAGGGCGAGCTTGGCTCCGTATTCTGTCGATGAAATGTCAGAGTCTCTCCATGACGATATAGGGAACTCTCAACGTACTGTGAGCTATAAGACTGGTAGAACGGCCGATCCCTGTTGCGCATCCGATCACAACAACAGACTTGTCCCTCAAAGATTCCAACTCATCGTCATGGAAAACGTAGGTCGTCATCTTGGTATAAATTTTCTTGTCTATAACGCTCAATGTCCTCCACTCGTGCGCAAATCATGAGAAACTCGACGGGTCCCGGAGCTTTATATGAAATTCAAGTGTACTCAGCGACTTGGGACAACTGAATACTTCTAACCTAGGTAGTGGGGGAACCTACCAAAATCGGTAGAGTGGGGGGATGTTTAACTTCGTACAGCGAGGTATACAAATACCGAGTCAGTCAGTTGTGTAAGCACATGCATGGGTATTCAACGTTGAGCTTAATTGATTATAAGAAAAATTCCAGATCACACTATTCTAGAACACAAATTCGTTTCTATTCCCTATGGGATTCAATTCGTTGCATCATGTCGATCCAGCACACTGTTATCCTCCCGGACTGGAGTGTCGAGTTGTGTGATGGCATTTCAAGCGCTGCCCTTACCAAGTTTAGCCAGGATCTCGTCCACTTCAATCTTGTGGTTTGAAAAGTTATCAACCAAGTCATCCCACATTTTGGGGTCATGCTCATGTTTCCTATCGCTGTTCCAGGCATAATCTGTAATGGTAAAGGCACGACTGCTCTCAAACATGAAGGCAATGGACGCCGGGGAGATTTGCATCACGGGCGGGTCCGCCTTGGAGGCCTCGGCAAACTGCTCATAGGCCACGCCGTGCGGGACGAAGCCGCACTCGAAGGAGACGCTGCCCGGCTGGAACTCGTCCGAGCGGCCGCCGTAGTCGCCGTAGATGAGGCCCATGAGCTCCGAGGCGCAGTTGCGGTGGTAGTAGGGCGGGCGGTACGTGTGCGACGCGACGTCCCAGCGCGGGGAGAAGATGAGGAAGTCGGCCAGGGGCGCGGCGGGGTCGCGCGACCGGGCCGTCAGCACGCAAAAGATGGACGGGTCAATGTGGTCGACGGAGATGGAGCCGACATTGACAAACTTTGTGAGGTCGTACTTGTAAGGGACGTAGTTGCCGTGCCACGCAATCACGTCAAAGGGGCAGTGCCGCTGGGTGCTGTTGAAGAACTTGCCTCCCAGCTTGTATACAATGTTCCAAGGGTCGTCCTTGGTCACCTCGTAGGCGGCGACGGGATGCAAAAAGTCGCGGGCATTGGCGAGGCCGTTTGCGCCGAGGGGGCCGAGCTCGGGCAGCTCAAAGCAGGAGCCCCAGACCTCGAGGATGTAGCCTCGGGTCGGACCCTCGACGCTGACGCGAAATCGTTGTCCGCGCTGAATGACGCAGATCTCGCCCGGCTGCACGTACAGGAAACCAAACTCGGTCTGGATGTCGAGGGCGCCCTGCTGAGGCACAATGAGAAAGTCACCATCGGAATTGACAAAGGCTCGCTTGGTCATGCTCTTGTTGCAGAGAAAGACGTGAGTTGCCAGGCCCTCACGCAGTGTGGGATCTCCGGAGCCGGCAATAGTTTTAAGGCCGTCTACGAAATCCACGTCTTGGCCAGATGGGATCTCAAATGGCTTCCACGCCAATTGTGTCGGCGAGATATGGACACGAGAGTTCAATGGAAGAAAACTTGATTCTGTGTCGGCATTGTCTGGCAATTCAGTCTGTGTGATTTCTTCTAGTTAGCTATGAACTACTAGAGATGGTTTCGACTCTTGAACTCACAAAACCTTGGTGCGCCACAGCCGGCCGGGAGCGGTACAGCCAGGCCTTTTTATTGAGGTGACGAGGCGCGACGAATGCAGACGCCGTCATCTGTTCAGCATACAGGCCAAATCGAATCGATCTAGGACTGTTCTGGCCGCGAGGAATTGTGCCTGGAATTGCCTCGGATTCGAAGTTGTTGTTGAAGCCGGGCTGATACTTGTATGGGTCATTTGGGCGTGTGGCAAAGGATGGAATGCTTCCATCCTTTTGCGTAGAAGCCCAGTGGAATATGTTTTGAAAGTCTTGTGAGGACATTGTGAACTACTTGCTGTGCCTTGCGACGCGTGTTTCTCTGATTCCAATGAACAGTCAACTGCGAGAGAAATTCACGGCAACTTCGGCTTCATATATCTCTTCAATGGCCATGTCGAGAGCCGTCAGCCGTCAAACTCCCCGTGCCACTGCGCCTCTATCCCCGCGATGTTAGCGTCTTGACAACACCCCACCATACGCCAACCACGGCTACAGAATGCTCGTTCGCTTCGATTTACCCGCAAAACTACGGCAGATGCTATGTGGGGGGAGGGGGGCCGGTTTCAAAAATAACCTTAGCAAGAACTTATCAAGCATACCGAGCCATACTTAACAAGAACTTAATCAGCATATATTACCCACAAACATGGGGTCTCATGGTTCTTTTTGAGGATTTGTGATATACCGGTAAGCCGCGAGAAACTGCCCAGCATTTCATTATTTCCTGGTCATTGTACGCAATGTCGGCTTCCCACTACCACACCACTCTGAACAGCAGCCTCAGTGGGGTAGAACAGTCGCCCTCGGTGACGGTGTTCCGTGGGATACCCTACGGCACGATTCCGCGGCGCTTTGCTCGGTGCGAACCAATACAGGCTTACCCGAAAAGCCTCGACTGCACCAAATTTGGGTACGGCCTCGTGTTTTCCAAAGCGCGCTTGCGCAGACAATGAAAACGTGCACTCATCATGACTTGTCTAGTCCACGATGCCCTCAACTTCAGCTAGACGTTGGATGTCTATTGCGCATCCCACCGTCACAATCGCCTCCGCCTGAACTTGAAGATGAATTTCGATGCACCAACCTTGATGTATTCGTACCCGAGAATCCCCATGATGGCAATGGGTTGCCCGTCTTGGTCTGGATTCATGGTAATCAAATGCAAAATTGCGTCTGTCTCAATATCTGCTAATAGAAGTCCCAGGCGGCTCGCAAGCAGTAACATTTGGTAGCAGTGCATCTAGTGTATGCGGTATGTCTGATTGAGAGCGCGAGTCCCCCACTGGAGTGTGTTCTGACTGCGATCGTGAAAAAAAAAAAAGACATGACAAGACTTGTGGAGGACTCGGTGACCGCGGGGAAACCGGTCATCTGTGTCACTGTGCAATACAGATTAAACATTTTCGCCCTGGGAGATGGCAATGGCGAAAAGAACCTCGCACTGCAAGACCAGTCGTCAGCATTGAACTGGGTTCAGCAGCACATAGCTGGTTTTGGCGGAGATCCCGTGAGTACTCATCCATGCACCAGCTTGTTGTCAACGCGATGAGAACAAGAATGCTGAAATGAGCGCGGAATGTTAGGATAAAGTTACATTGGCAGGTGAAAGTGCCGGTGCTGTGTACTGTCATGCCCACATGGTGACAGGTGCCCGAGTACAACAGTTTGCCTTGTTGTCAGGGTCATTGCATCTTTCACCACCTCAGCCTACTCAGAATGTGACAGCATTGCGACAGTTGATTCTGGAAAAGCTGAAGACACTCGACCCTGGCGCGGACTTGAGTTCTGCAACAGTGACTCAGCTCGTCCGTGCTATAGAACTTTCTGGAGTGCAGTCCTTTTTCCTTGAGGACGACCCGATTTTCGCAGATTGGGAGAAGACACTTGGCGAAGGACAGTCCTTACTCTTGAGTGATGTGCAGAAAGAGGTGAGTTGCGTGTGATGACGGTGATGTCAATACGCTGACACTGGTGTAGTCCGCCATATGGCAAGCGGGGATTCATGATCTGGACGACCGAGACATCATCGCTGCGTTTAACCTAGGGGGTGAAGAGAGCGTACGACTCAGAGATCTCTATCATATTCACCCTGGGCGGTCCGCATCCTGCCGGTTCGGAGCACTCGATTTCATCAATGACTACAAATTCGTTCTCCCCATATATCGCCTGCAACAGCTTTGGCAGAACTCGAACAAATCAGTCTACCGCTACCTAGTCGACGAGGCCAATCCGTGGCAGCCTTCTTCTGGTGCACATCATGCCGTGGATCTCTTATTACTGTTCGATGGGTTCGTTATGAACACAAATCCTGGGGCCGAACGGACAGGGCACGAAATGCGGTACAAATGGCTTCAATTTCTCAATGGCGAGTCACTATGGCACCCTGAAACGTATGACTACGCTTTTGGCCCGTACGGTACTTCCGGTACATTGACTCGAGAAGGAGTGAGCCTCCGGCGCAGGATGGAACAGGTTGAAATCCTTGACCGTATGGACAAGTCATCATTAGACCCTGTATTCAAGAGTCTGGCAGCAGGCCGTATTAGTCTGCTTAATTGAAGGCAATGCACCGCCACCATGGCCCTGACTTGCTTTAGCCTCGAAATTTTATACCTATCCATAGAAATGTGAACATGGGCCATGGGACCCAAAGGCGTAATTGAAGCAATTCCGCAGTAGAAACCTAGTTTTAGTCACCGCTTTACCCCACATCATGTCGTGCGTATAACATGGGGTTGAATTGAGACCGAGACTATAGACAATGAAGTACCCCATGTCTCGCCACACCGCAACGGAAACCATGCGACTAGGACGTTACATAGATGTACCATGCAGCAGAACAAATAGTATTCCATTCCCTGGAGCGTTGTTTCCCTCTTCTTTCCAGAACGTCTTAGCTTATCTACAATACATTCATCCCGTATTTGTCTGTCATAATTCAAACTGCCTCCTGCTTTACTAATCATGGGCCAATCAGATACTATCGATCCGGCAGTGGTTCTCTACCGCGACTCGACGGCCTACGATGATAGTCTGAAGCAATATTTCAATCAAGAGCAGACGGACCGCTTTCCTACGGAGATCCACATTGCGAAATGTGTAGATGATGTCACGAAAGCTCTGAAACGGGCGCAGGAGCTCAAAGTTCAGGTCGGCGTGCGATCAGGCGGCCATTTGCCTTCCAAACCGTCGCTGGTGCACAACGGCATTCTGATCGATGTGGCCGCCGTGAATCGTGAACTCACCTACGATACTCAGACACACGAGGTGTGCTTTGGGCCAGGAGTACGAGTCCAGGAGGCCTGCAAAGCGCTCGACCGCGTGGGTCGCTTCTTCCCATTTGGCCACGCTCCGGACGTTGCCCTGGGCGGCTTCTGCCTCGCAGGTGGGCAGGGGTTCTTCATGAGAGGCTGGGGTGCGACGGTCACGGAATGGATTGTAAAGATGGAGATTGTTGTTCCGGACGGAAGAGTCCTCGAGGCTAGTCGTACCCAGAATCCTGATCTCTTCTGGGCTGCCCGTGGTGGCGGTCAAGCCTTTTTCGGGGTGGTCACTCGCTTCTGGAGCCGCACGATCCCCAAGAGAAATCTCTTTGGCCGTTCGTTCTTATTCGAAGTGCGAGATCGATTTGAAAGCTTGCTGGAATTCGCATTTGACCGCAACAAGGCCACACCGCGATGCTTTACCGAGACTGCCGTCTGCACTTTGTATCCCCAGTTGTTCGATGATCAGTCGTCAGATGAGCATATTCCCGACGGCTCAAAGCTACTGCTTTCGATCCATCTCTCGGCCTATGCGGACCGCTTGGTCGAGGCGGAAACTCTTTTGAGCGCCTGGGATCAGCTTCCAGACAAGATGAAGGGATGCCTCGTTGAAGCTAAACCTACCTCGCTGCTGAACTGGGATGAGTTCTTTGAGCTCCAGTATCGCATGAACCCTCAAAGCCCGGACCAAAAATGGGGTATCAGCAGTATTCTCAGTGATCCCAAGATCCCTCAACATGAGGTAAGACGAAGAATTTATCTGTTGCGTTGTCGTCGCTTACTACCGATTCCATAACTAATTCAAGAACGCTAGCTTATTGAACGTATCAAGCCTGCAATGTGCAATCTTCCCACACGTTCGTCCTACGGCTGTATCTATATGGCCGATACTCTGAACTCCGATGAAAAGGATGCCGTATTCAGTCTGCCACAGCAATACTACATATCCACATTTAGTGGGTGGAAAGACACCGCACTAAGAGCTGGTATTCTCGAGACTATGAGAGCCTCGTACAAGGAGGCAGATTTGGTCTCTTGCGGCATGTACATTGCTGACTTTGACCCAAGTTCGAGCTCTGTACAATCATCCGAGGTATGTTTCGCACCGGCGCAGAAAGTTCAATGCATTCTTACAGACATCTCATAGATCAAAGTTTGGACGGATTCTGCGCGCGCAAGATTCTCACAGATTCGTGAAAAATGGGATCCGAAGGAGGTTTTTCCTTGTCATCGTGCTTTCAAGGGAGGGAATTACTCCTAGAAACATCGATCTCCACATACACAATGTTATAATCTTTTGAAACAAGGATTGTGACCATTCCAAGATAGTCATTACAGACCAATGTCAATTGTGAGCGCTATTTTGATCCAAGGTGCAATTGGTGAATAGAGTATAGAAACATGATCTGCAGCACCTCATTGTGGGTTTCTGTCCTGCAGACATTAGATGCAGTGACTTCGTGATCGACTAAAATTCCTAGTATGAGGCAGAAGAAACGCGACTCCGTAAATTGTCTAGAATATAGTAATATATAAATCTTGTTCTTCTAAGTGATATCTGAATAAATGCGCCGTCTCCAACAAATGATTCTACGCGTGTCCTAATACCATGCAAGTCTGTACTGGCTTATAAAACAAATGGATCATTTTCCATCCATGAGGTCCGACATGAAGATTGAATCGAAACAAAATATCAAATGCCCTTATGCAGTGGCAGTTCCGGTGGGCATGGAACCCGAAAAGGTGCCGGTAGGAGCAGTACCGTTGCCACCGGCATCACCACCAGCGTCACCGCCACCGACGGTGTAGCCAGTGGAGACACCGCCATCCTCGGTAAGGTAGGCGGCAATGCCGTAGTAGTCATCATCGGTGTAGTCGGCAGAGCCGTTGATACCGATCTGGATCCAGGCAAAGAGACCGTCCTCGATCGAGGGGCCGAGGTAGATGTACCTGGAGGGGGGACGGGTTAGCCATTTTGTCAAACTTTCAACAACTGAAGTGCTTGTATAATGGAGTACTCACTGAGGAAGAGGGTCATATGTCTCATCAGCCTGGATAATGGACCACATGTCGTCGTCGTTGACGGTCAGGGCCTGCTCGTTCTCGGTGTAAGGGTAGGTGGCCTCGACCTCGGCGCGCAGGGACTCGTCCCAGAAGAGCTGGCCAATGTGGGCGACCTTTGCGTCCCAGGACGAGACGGTGCCGTTGCACTGGACCGAGGCGTTGGTGTGGGCGAGCAGGTGCGTGTGCACGGCGCGGCCGTCGTAGTGACCCGGGAAGATGGTCTCAAAGGCCACGATGCCCTCGGCGTCGGTGAGCTGGACGCCGCGGAGGTAGGTCGAGTTGAGGCCGTCGGCGGCGTAGTTGCCGCTGGTGTAGATGCCGCTGTAGACGCCGGTGGCGTTGGCGTTCCAGATGTCGACGGCTACATTCTCAATGGGCTCACAGGTCGTGACGTCAATGTACTGGACCTCGAGGTAGGTGTCTACTCCTTCCGAGTACAGGTCCTCCTTGACGTTGGAGCGAAGATATTCGCCCTCGACGTAGTAGGGGCCATCGGTGACCTCGGGAGCCAGAATACAGCTGGTGTTGGCGCCAAAGATGTCCTCGGGAGAAGTGGACGAATCGTAGGTGTATTCGCCAGTGTGGTTGTGGTTGATGGCCTCCCAAGCTTGGAGGTCGGCAAGAGTGCGCTTATCCTTGCGGGCAGCTGAACGAGGAACATGTTAGCATGGTTTTGAAAGCCGTGGTTTTGGGTAGTGTAGGCGGGAATAACGGGGACCGCAAAGCCACTATATTAGACTTACCACCGGTAATGCCGCGCTTCTGGCGCAGGTTATCCACCCTCTTGGCACGACGCTCAATCGAACGGGCCTTGAGAGCCTGAGCCTGGGTAGAGCCAGCGCAGTTGGCAAGCGAGCGAGCACCGAAACGGGCGTAGTTGTCGCGGGCAGCGATCTCACGCTTCAGGTGGTGGGCATCGTGCTTCTCGCCAGGGTGAGCTGCAACCAGGCCGGTAAAGGCAGCAATAGCAACTTTTGAAAATGCGACCATTTTGAATGAAAGGGGTATAGTAATAGCAAACTTGAATGAATGAAATGTAAACGACCGTTGGAGAATTGTTGTGGATTGTTAATGTTGATCTTGTCTCTGCGAAGATCTTGTTCTATATATCCATATTCATCCTCAAAAACCCTTCAATGAAGGGGCAGTACTTTGGGGCATGTACGCGTCGCCCATAGCCCCGGTCAACGTTGACCGTCCAGATGGCCGCGATTCATAATGGGATCGCCTGGCGATTGCGCACCACTTGTGTGGCCCCCGGGCTTTGGTGGAATATGGAGATAGAGTCAGATCCACAAAGACTTAAGAAACTACGGTTAAATCTAATTGAAACACACTTAATAGGTCCAGTACTGGGCAGGGCTTAGCCACCAACGTAATAATGAGCCTCTGCTTTGTTATGATCATAGAATTCAAATCAAGCTACTTGCTAGGCCCGGGACTGCCTCTTGGTAGAGACTTCACATGGAACCGGGGGATTTGTTGGGGCCAGCGCTAGAAAGATGCGTGCGTACGTAACCCTTGAACTTGATGGCGAGTCCAATTACGCCTTGGGTTCCGCAAAAGCCACGTCTAGGCTGGTTCGGACTTGATGGAGTAAAGGGAAGAGGATGTCTGCGGTATTTCATCGAATCAGGCACCCACACGCTCACCGGGGCATTTTAACCTTGTTGGCAAGGGGAACGAATCAATGTCAACCAACCATTATGAGGCGCTGTGCAGAACATACCTAACCCAGGGGAATGTGCGCCCTCATATAATCACCAAGATGTTTTCCTACTTCTTTGTTGCTCTTTTTAATCTACTCGTAGAGTACAGAAGCGGCGGAATAATTGTTCAGCGACTGCTGTCATGTAGAGCCTTTTTTGTCATATATAACCGCCGGGACTTTACTGAGCCCCAGAGAACAATTCTAGCGCAGTTTCCCTCCACAAAAAAAAGTAGCGGCGGAATACCCGTCGGGAGGACTAATAACAAAGTGCCGTCGCTTGGGACCAATTGACCAATGAAATTCTTGGGGCGGTGCATTGAATGACGACGCCCTCCTTAAAAGTCCCAGGGCTACAGGGTCGATATTCGTAATGTCTGGCTCTCGATTGGCAAAAGAACCCGGGGATCGACAATCATCACTGGTTTGAACATCTTATCATGATGGAGAGAGTCGTCTAGTGATTATATTACAGCAGAACTCATGTTTATTTCGAGGTTGGCAAGGTGCGCGCATTGTCTTCCAGAAATCATGCGTACACAGTAGAGTCCACCGTTGCTAAAGTCCGCTCTACTCCACCAGTCCTGGTCGGACTTATTTCTGTCTCCTTAATTCTCCGGTCAGGACGCATTAATGAAAAACTATCGCTCCTTTCCTACCGTCAACTTCAAACAACCACGCCTCTTTCGTCGACTTTGACATTTCCCAACATGAATCCAGCCGACTTTGCTTTGTCCCACGCCTCTGCCAAGGTACTGGCCCTCTGATCATTGACTGGAACAAATCTTGCTCGAAATGACTTTGGCAGTGTGTTTGCTCCGTCTTCGTATGCGTCATCCGATACATCGACAAATTCTTCATTCCCATCTGCATCTAGGGGGGCTTTGATCTCGAATAGCCACAAGATACTGGCCAAGGTGATAAACAGACTGTTCTCGGCCAAATGCATTCCCGGACAGATTCTACGGCCTGCACCAAAATCGAAATGGTCCCGCCCTTCCGCGTCTCCCGAGGCGGCATACGCACCTGCCTTCAAAGGATGGCCCAGATACCGTCCGGGGATGAACTCCTCGGGTCTTTCCCACCGCTGAGGATCATAATGAATTGAGTACTGCGAAAGTGTGACGACTGTGCCTTTTGGAATGACATAATTCTTGTACGTGACGTCCGCAGTGGTATAATGGGGCGAGCCAATGTTTGTGACTGGTCGGATTCGGAGTACCTCCTTGACCATCGCCCGGATATACGGCAAAGCATCTTCGTCGTCAAAGCTCGGAAGTCGGTTGTCCCCGATCTGCGCTGCGAGTTCCTTGTGTGCTAGAGCCTGGGCTTCTGGGAACTTTATCAGGTACTTGATTGCCGTATTCAGCGCCGAAGACGTGGTCTCCGATCCAGCCTCAATCATTGCTGTCGTCTGCTTCAGCGCAAGTCCCGAATCATGAGAGGTGTCAATATAGAGAAAACCTACTTCCAGCTACAAAAGCCGCCTGTTCATCATCGATATCTTGCTTTTGGTAGTCACTCTCGGTAAATTGTTTGCCAAAGCAATCTGGGGCGCATCCTTGACCTATTTGTTCCTGCAGTCTGCTCCAGTACTTCATCCAAATATGTCGCTGTCGACGATAGGACTGAAGCGCTGAGGCTCTCCACCATTGCAGCCACACCGGCAGGCGGGCAAGGGCGGGTATCAGCTCAGCGATGTATTGACCGGGTGCAGCACTCTCCGAAAAATCCTTCATCAGTCCATATATCTCACGCACATCTTCGCAGTCCTGACATTGAGATGAGAGTCAATATTTTTCTTGGTTCTAGATACCGTGAACACAAGTTGGGGCAATTGGGACAGACCAAACTTACCCATACTGGAACCCTTCTTCCATAGGTACTCGTCATGACAACCGACGTAGTATATCGTCGGACGTGCTGATAGAAACTTTCCTGGTCTGCATTATCGTTCAGAATATCAAAAAGCAGTTGTTTAGTCTCAAATTCCTGGCTAGGCTTGAAGATCTCCGAGGCTTTGGGCGTAAGCAGCTTGTGAACCATGGCGCGCAGTTTCCGCCATCTTGGTGTACTATAAACAGGAGCGTGTGAGCAGAACATTGCTTAGACCTGAAAAGGTTGTTCCATCCTGGATTGACTCACTATGTCATGAGCAAAAATCTTTGCCCTCCCGAGACTAGATCAGATACGACTGGCATCTCGGGACGACCCGAGGTGACTGCAGATTGTCTGTCCAATATCTCCCTGACCGCAGCGGGACTGTTGAGAAAGACCCAGTTTTGTAATCCCATCTGCACCTTGAATAACTCGCCGTATTCCTCAGCCCATTCCAAGAATTTGCGCTGAGGGTGTTTGGTCAATTGGTGAGCATTGCCTATGAAAGGCAAACCTTTTGGACCAGGGATGGTATCAAGACTGGAACGTCGCCATGGGGACCATGTCGCCAGCAGGAAAACGAGTAGGACTATCCCCGAAAGAACAAGTGATGTTTTGCTATACTCTGCCATGTCGTTTTGTGTACACTGTATCGTGCACTTGGGATCAATCGACTCTACCAAGAGACTCGGGACAAACTTAGAAAAGTGGAATCTCGTGAGTAAAGATATACGCAGCCTAAAGGAGTATGCTGTGTAAGAATTCACCTTTTCCAAGAAATTGCCCACTGAGAACTCGACTAATTGGTATTACGACGTGTGCTGCGTCGCACGCAAGACGAAATGCGCGGGTCGATCCGCGTGCCGCATGGAACGTTTGCGGGGAATGCATTATAGGGGGGTACAGCGGGTATAACTGTTAATGGGTGCTGTGACCCCACCTAGGCGGACAAGTTGTATGGGGGGTAACGCGCACTTCCGGCAAAACGTTTAGGTGCAATTGGCATATTGTGTTTCGTAAGATGCACACCTATTAGAAAATTCACATTGGCGGATGAAGAGGGAACAATTACGGATTGATACACCAAATAGAACATGAATCGAACCATACATTGTCCAAGAGCATCCTTACAAAGTGGCGTATGAGGATGTGGGAGTATCATCCGAGAGATCTCCAAAAGCGCTCCAATGCCTGAAGGTTTTCTCCTTCCATTCGACCTCGTCAGCAATCGCGATTGCAAGGTCCGAAGCAGTTATGCCATGAAGCCTTCCATCCAGTGACTTACTGCTCCCATTGTTCCCTGCAGGCTTTAGAGGTATCTCATCAAACACGACCTCGTAGTGGCCGGTCCTCTTTCCCGGGCGGTACAGAGCAGACGGGGAGACAAAGCTCCAACGAAAGGATGTATTTCCGTCAAAGAACATGTAGCTCGTCCGACACGCAGTGACAAACGTCAAGGCCTTGTCATTTTGCTGAACCGCAGCCTCGTACTCTTCGATGGTCTTCTGCGCGGCGGCATCGTCCCCGCCATCGCCGCCGCTCTTCACCTGCAGTCGCGCCTGACGGTAGCTTCGCAAGGACGAGCCGAGTGAGCCCAGTCGTTCTTCCATGTAGACAACATGGGCCTCGCTGTCGGCGATTCCTCTGCGGTACGCAAGCCACCAATCTTTGCTCTCCAAGCAGGTTTGTAGTGTTTGTCCTGGTAACTGCAGTGATCCACAACCTCCAACCATGATAAAGTAGCCGACACGTGCTGCCTTGACAGCAATGATGATCTTTCTAGTCAATTCAATGAACGCCTCTATTTCCTTTTGTATTAGCCCCGTGTATGCATGAGTAATGAACATCGGTTTGTTAGAACATATTGGCACGTGCATACGTACGATATACGAGAGCAGTCTCGCCTGCGGTGTGTGGTCCAATTTCATTCACAAGCACGTCAAGGCCGGCGAATGCTTGGACAAGACTTTCAATCGGACACCCAGAAATATCAATTGGGTAAGTTGTATAACCATCGCGTTTGCCTATCTTTTCTGGGTTTCTCGAGATGCCGCGTACGGAATGACCGCGGCTCAGTAACTCAACGGTCAGGTAGGAGCCACCGAAACCAGCGGGCCCAATTACACCTGTCTTGAGTGCCATGTCGAGATTCACTTTGATAAAGATGTCAACAAACGTATCGATTTTCAGATATTGACTATGCTTGTAGAGAGCTGTGTCATGACAATTTTGACCGTGAATAGTCGCCTGGATTATGCTGGCGGGGTAAGACAACCCAAACGAGCTTCTCCCACCCACACACAACCCCAAGATTCTGACCCCGCGAGAGACAATACCAAGGACCGCTACGACTCGGTATCCATGCGGGGTGGACGATATGGCCATAAACATAACATGGCAATCATTGTAAAATCCTTTGAAACACTATTGGTTCATCATCTGAGGTGGTAAATCGGCATACAACCAACGAAATATTTGACAGATCCAAGTAAATCAACGAGCAAGATTCGATATGGAGGATACAATAGGATTTATTGGTACAGTCTCTTCCCGGAGTCATATATTTTCCATCGCTGACAAGAGACCATCCCGCAAAGGCCTTGGCGCCATGGGTTTCGGAATGGCCAAGAATGTCCGGAAACGAATGAACGCAGAGGCTACCTTGCTCATCAACGATGTTGACCGTAGTACATGTGCGAGGTTCATGGAAGAGCTGAAAGGTTTCGGCCCGGTGAAGATTGTCAACAATGCAAAAGAGGTGGCATCAGGAGCATTAACAGTGTTTTCTATTGTTCCTGCTGCTGAACATGTCAGAAGTGTCTATCTCGACAGCCAGACTGGTGTCATTGCTGCGAAGTCGGCTAGTATGAACGACAGTCAAAGACTGTATATAGAATGTAGCACGATCGATGTTGCGACGGCGCAGCTCGTTGGAAACACCCTGAGGGACAGTGGGATGGGTACTTATATCGACTGTCCAGTGTCTGGGGGTGTGCCCGCCGCGGATAGTGGTAGTCTGAGCCTGCTGCTGGGTATCGAGGACAAAGAATTACCGGATGGTCTGTCCCATAGACTCAGACAAGCTACCCAGTACTTTGGAAATCCCAACAAGATTTTCTACTGCGGTAGTCTGGGTTCGGGTCTGGCGGCCAAGATCTGCAACAACTATCTGTCTTGTACCATCCTGCTGGCCAACTCGGAAGCCATGGCAACTGGACTGAAGCTCGGCCTCGATAAACATGTCTTGCACAGAGTCATACAAGCATCCACGGGACAAAACTTCATGGCAGACCACGTCTGTCCAGTACCCGGAGTCGTTGAACATGCACCTAGTAGCAACGATTACAAGCTAGGTTTCAAAGCACAAATGCTCGCCAAAGACGTTGGTCTCGGCGTTGACGCTGCCCAAAGTGTCGGGATCGAACCGAGTATTGGAAAGGCCGCGTTAGAAGTCTACAAACAGGTTGCGCTAGATGAGCGTTGTATTGTGAGTGTTGCCCATCTCAGCCAGTGGACATTTCCGCCTACTCACAACTCTTTTTCAAGGACCGCGATGCATCAGTGGTGTATAGATATTTAGGAGGACCTGAATAGTACCTATGTACGGGCTCTCCGGAACCTTGTTTCTCATATAATACATGGAATTTTATTTGCTATCACTTTTCCAATCCTCCTTGCCACCAATGTGTCGAAAGACAACCCGTGAGTCGCGACCAACACAGTTCGGATCCTCTGATGCTTCCTCGTAAGTCTGAAGCCCTGCATCACCCAGGCAGAGACGCGCCCCAACCTGTTTTGCCGCCTCAACGGCGAGACCAAAGTCCTTCTTCATCAATTCCACCTTGAAGCCTCCGCGGTAGTCATGGCTCGAAGGTGCTTCTGGGCAGATACCTGGCACCGGGTTCCACTTGTCGCAGATTCGGCTTTGCGCCGTCGACGTGGCAAATATGTTGGCCATAACTCGAGGGTCCATGCCCGATCGCATGCCGATATTCATGGCCTCCGCCGTGGCAATGGCAATGAGCCCAGAGCAGTAATTGTTGCAAAGCTTTGCCGTCAGACCCAGCGATTGGCCACCACATGCGAAGATGGAGGTGCCCATGCACTTGAGCAGCGCGTGCAGGTCATTCCAGAGGGGGTCTTGTTCGGAGCATCCCACCATGAACGTCAGAGTGCCGGCCTCTGCTCCCAGAGAGCCTCCAGAAACTGGTGCATCATAAAAGTGAGTATCGGGATGCGATTCCGTGACTTTTGCGCGGACTCGATCAAAGCTTGCCACATCGATGGTTGAGCAGTCCACCAATAGCTTTCCAGCAACGTCTGCAGCGAGGACACCATCATCTGGGTTCAAGTATACCTCAATCACGTGAGGTCCTGCAGGGACCATGGACAGTATCAAGTCCTATGTCGTAAAAGAATCAGCGACTTGTGAAAGAATGTTAGTGCACATGTGTCCGCGTAGCTTACTGCCCTATCCGTCACATCCCTGGGACTCGAACAAGCTGTGGTACTTTCTGACGCTTCAGCGACAAATGCTTCCGTCGCCTTCACATTGATATCATAGACATATAGGTGTGAATCGGCACATTTCCTTCGGAGGACTTTGGCCATGGGCAATCCCATGGTTCCGAGGCCGATGAAGCCTATAGATTTTGGAAAGGGCATCTTGGAGTATGCGACGAGGTCAGTCGTCTCCCGTTGAATGTCTGTTGGATTACTCCTTGTACTATTTGACGAACCCAGCTATCATGTGGGTGCTGGGCTAAATCGTCAGGCTTGATGAAGATCCACTTTGTCAGAAGCCCACACAACCTGAACGACAGAAGGCCAAATGAAGAGCAACGGGATCAAACACTCATTCATTTGTGGCTGGAATACTAGCCACCACTGCAAAATGCATAATTGTGTGGAGTCTGTGCCTCTCGTCTACCCAAAGCACGACGACGTCATCCCGTCGGTAACTGGCTGAAGCTGACTGATGGTTTGGGGGGTAGTTGGGGTCCCTAACGGCGGCTGCTGTAGCTACCCCACGAACCCCCTACTACATGGGGTCCTTCCCACATTCGGAGGAGTATACTACACAGTGTATTACCCCACATTGGGGTATACAGTCCTATCTCATGATGGGGCCGCATTGTTACGCCGGTAGTGTCTAAGGCATAATGGAGTGTATAGTAAACATTGCTTTCTAATTTCTTATTGATCATTTCAATAGTCATCCTTCTGTAACATCGCGCTTACTCTAATCCCGATACGACAAGTTCATCCGTTGTGGCGTTCCAAAATGGTTCAGCTACCGAGCCTCGCCCGCCATATGCAGTCTTTGCCTTTGGCAGAGAAATTCGATCCGAAGCTATTGATACTACTTGTTGGTCTCTATTTTGCTGCTAAGGTGGCTTACAATTACTTCCTGCACCCCCTTCGCCACGTTCCTGGCCCATCATTGGCCAAAGTTACGGAATTATGGCGCACGCGGCGTTACATGCTGGGAAATTGGCACCAAGACATTCTCGACCTACACACCCGCTATGGGCCAGTGGTGCGTCTCTCACCTAATGAGGTGAGTATTGTCGACAGGGACGCCCTAGTGACAGTGTTTGGTCATGGGAAAGGGACTCGAAAGGTAAACCTCAATTGAAGCACTTGGCTCGTTCTTGCGCCACACGCGCATTACTAACATGGCATGCAGACATCTTGGTACGACGTCTGGAAGGTGCCGGGATTGACCAACAGTGTAAGCACTATACAATTGCTGAATGTGTTTACTACTCAAGGACACTGACACCACGGCAATAGTTCTTCAACTCGACCGATCCTGCCGAACATGCATTTCTCCGAAAGCGGGTGTCGGCAGTCTACAGCATGTCCCACATCCTCTCCCACGAATTCGAGATTGTAAAGTTGAGTGACTTGCTGTGGTCGCAACTCGATAATCTGGCCAAAGAATCGCAATCGGTGGCTCTGCACGACTGGGCTGGCTTCTTCGCATTCGATGTGGTGACCAAGCTTGGTACCGGCCAGTCCGTTGGCTTCGTCAAACAAGGCAAAGATGTCGATGGCATCATCCATTCAATCTGCCAGGCATTCTGGGAAGCTGCCAATACAGGATATCTCCCGGGCAAGACATTGTGGTTCAACAACCCATTGAGTCGACTTGTCCAGAAGGTCATGGGCGGCGTCTCGCCCATGACATTCTGGTTATGGATGGTACGGATTGTACAGGGACGTTTGTCATCAGACAAGGCCGGTGTCGAGGAGCGTGAGAGAGACATGCTTGACCACTACATCTCCATGAAGGAGGTGGACGGTTCCACTGGGTACCTGCCGTCTATTCACGCAGAAGTTGGCAATCTTGTCGGCGCTGGTGCTGACACCACATCTATCGGAATTCGGTCTGTTCTCGCCCAGCTCATCCTTCACCCCGAGGACTACCGCCGTGTACAACTGGAAGTGGACAAGGCAGCGAGAACTCAAGACTCAGGACACCTCTCGTACACAACATTGGACAAGCTGCCGTTCCTCAATGCCTGTATCAAGGAAGCCCTGCGGCTGCATCCAAGTATACTATGGCAACTGCCACGCGAAGCACCTGCTGCGGGTATTGAGATCGCAAATCACTTTATTCCCTCCAGCGCCACCATTAGCATGAGTCCCATAGCTCAGAATCGCGATACTAGAACTTTTGGTGAAGATGCAAATGAGTGGAACCCACATCGTTGGCTGCCCAGTGAGACGGTTCCTGAGGCCAGTATCAAGGAGATGGACAGGTACAATGTCACTGTAAGATCATCGCATCCCTTCACAACACAAAAGTTTGAATGTCCAATATGAAACTAAGAACAACGACGCTAATACTCCACTTATCTCCAGTTCGGATACGGATCACGCACATGTGTTGGACGTAACCTTGCTTTAGTCGAAATCAACCACTTTGTCGCCGAGTTCTGTAAACGGTACGATGCGGAGTTTGTCAACAAGTCAAGACCATTCAGAATCATCTCACAGTGGTTTTCGTATCAAGATGACATGTTTGTGCGTCTGAAGCTGCGGCTATGATTGCTTGTACATTTGTTGTTCTCGGTTGCTGTGGCTCCCGACGTGACCGCCAGTCATGGATGATATTAGCACTAGGAATTGTCTAAGGTTACCACTTCGTCCCGACCAATCCATGGTTCAATTGGCACCTTCTGGGTACAACAAATCATGGGATCGGAGCAACTGTACATTGAAAACCACTCAATTCAATTCACAACATACTGAAATCACCTGATAAAAGTGTGAAGTTCATCTACGCTTTCAATTCAAGTATTTTGTCTATTTTATAACCTTATGTAAGTGAAGGGGTTGTTTATGCGCCTGCGGATATAGAGAGACGTGTCAGGGCCACTGACCGCTATCACCCCGCATTGCGGCCAGTAGTTCATTGTGGGGTGAACTATGAACAGCGTACTCTGTAGGCGACGGCCCCTAAAGTGCTAGGTGATCTAACGCCTAAATGAGTTGCAACTCTGCTACTTGGAAGATAAATACCGGCATTCGACCCCATTAATTCTTCTCGTTGTCACACTTGAAGTATATTTAATCAGCCAAATCATTGTTCCCTTGATTTATAGTCCAAATTTGGTTATCCAAAAACTTTTGCAGACACATCCGATCATGAGTAGGGGACCAGGGTTCAACAGCGTAAGGCATCACACCAGGCGAGCGGGACGTCTTTCCCACATAAGTGCTAAATTATCCAACTGCAGATCATAGTCGTTGGTGCTGGACCCTCGGGTTTGCTTCTGGCTCTTTTGCTGGCAAAGGATGGCATCGACGTAACTCTTATAGATCAGCAAAGTGACCTCGACACCAACCCCAGGGCTACCCACTATGCTGCTCCCGCCATGTACGAGCTCAATCGCGCAGGCGTTGGCGACGAGCTTCGATCCAGGGGGTTTTTACCCGCCGGTGTGAGCTGGCGCAATATCGATGGCGAGATTCTAGCTGGTCTTGATGCAACCGTTCTCGGCGACGACCCAGATCGCATGACATGTTTGCCTCTTGATCAATTGGGGCAGATACTCAAAGAGCATGTCGCGAAACAGGACAAGGCAAAGGTGCTCTTCCACCACAAGGTGACAAGCCTCGGTCAAGATGATCAACACGCCTGGATCGTCGTGAATACACCCGACGGCGAACAAACACTGAAAGCGGACTATATCGTTGGTTGTGATGGCGCCAATAGCCAGATTCGCCGGTCGCTCTTTGGGGATTGGGAGTTCCCCGGTAAGACCTGGGATCAACAAATTATAGCCACCAACGTAAGTATAACAAATTCAGATTAGCCCCCTGTGGCATTAACAGCTGAATCTACGCAGACATATTATGACTTTGACAAATTCGGCTGGAATGACTCTAATTTCATTGTACACCCGGAGCATTGGTTCATGGCCGCTAGGATCACCAAAGACGGCCTGTGGCGAGTGACATATGGCGAACAGTCTGGTCTAACGGCTGAAGAGTTGATTGCAAGGCAGCCTGAAAAGTTCAGACGAATGCTTCCAGGTCATCCAGGGCCTGACGAGTACGAGGTCAAGAGCTTTAGTCCTTACAAAGTACACCAACGCCTGGCCAAGTCAATGCGCGTCGGTCGATTCCTCCTCGCAGCGGACGCTGCCCACCTGTGCAACCCGTTGTAAGTATCACCTTGAAGAATGATTACATCTATGAAACTTGCTAACAAAGAAACGTTACTATCTCTCAGCGGAGGTATGGGTCTTACTGGTGGCATCGTTGATGTTGGCAACTTGTTTGATTGTCTCAAGGGCATCTACGAGAACAAGATGGATCCCTCTATTCTCGACAAGTACAGCGAAATTAGGCGCGAAAAATACCTCGAGATTGTCGACCCCATTTCAAGCGCCAACCTTACGCGACTATTTGAACTTGACCCAGCGCGAGCGGTTGAACAGGATCCATTCTTCCAGATGGCGCACAAGGCGAGCAAAGATGAGAATTTTTCTAGAGATTTACAGAATGTAAGGACCCATTTGCCCTTTGAAACAGAACTGTAGAGTAAGTCAACTAAAGGTCTCGCAAAAGTCGGTCAAGAATCTTCAGCATGACTTTACGCAATACTATTCAGCTGTCAAGGAGACAGAAGTTAATTGATTGTCTCTATCATCTTTTGGCTGGCATGAGTAGCATGGGCTGATGGAGATGGGGCCGCATTGAGATGGGTACCTACCTACTATAACCACACGCGCCGTTAGTGATCGTGGGGTAGTCTGTCGGTTGTTGCGGGGTATTTTGTATTCAAATCTCAGGTGTCCACGGCGCGGCGTCAGCAATTGACAATGAACAGATACCTGTATTATTCATCTGAATAGGCCAAGTCAATTCATCTATACACAATTCTTACCTACTTAACTTGCGACTGGAATCCCTTGCTCACGTACCTGACCAGAACTGTGCTTTCTTCCCACATCATGTCAAGTCTGGCACCCCTTCCACCTGCTAGTGGCTATGTAGAGGTCGTCTTACTAGATGGTGGTGGATTCACCACTGCCGACGACACCAGATTGCACCAAGGTGGACACGAGAGACCATTTTACCTTTACGACTGGTGCTTTTATATTCACCATCGTCCGAGCGGGCAAAAAGTCCTATGGGATCTTGGGTTGAGCGGGGTTAGTATACTTCAAACGTCCTCCTCCCAGGGCGATAAAACCGTGTCCGGCTAATGCTAGCCGCTAGGATAACGCCGACTATACACCCTTTGTCGTGAACAATCATTTTCGCTTCTGTAACCCGACGGGGCCACGATTATCGCTGCAAGAGCAAATGAAAGCTCTGGATGTGCAGGCGACTGATATCACTACCATCATCTTCAGGTATGTTCGTGCCACCCGCTCCCTCGATTCAAAGATGTAACGGTTCCAAGCCATGCTCACTGGGACCACTGCCGCCCCGCGAGCGCAAAGTTCCCCAATGCAAAGATTTACTTTGGCCCCGGCACCAGCCAACATTGTTCGCCTGGCCATATTGTCAATGGCCAGGTCTTACCCTCGGTCGAATGGGACTCGAGGTATTTTGGCGAGGACGAAGTAAAGACTGAGTCGTTTGAAGAGCTCGCCGGCCCATGGATTGCTTGGGGTCCCTTTGATCTGACCATGGACTTTTTCCGCGACGGGAGTTTCATGGTCATTCAAGCCCCCGGTCATATGCCCGGCAATCTCGCTGCGTGTGTGCATCTGCAGTCCGGCGAGCGCATTATGCTATCTAGCGACTGCTGCCATTCAATGTAAGTCTCGTGAAATCTGAAGATCCTGTGTGTCTTTTTGTCAGTGGTCGGAAAATTCAATTTACTCTGGGTATGTGGGTTCTTGTCGCTAACGACGAAATCACCATCGAATGCAGGGACATTTTGCTGGGCCGCAGAGACATGGCCGTCTTGCCGCTGCCAGACGGCTCCACGTTCTGCTTGCACGCAGATATACCGGCTGCCAGAGAGACGATACGCAAGTTGAAAGAATGCAAGGAAAAGTTTGGCATCCATATTGCCATGACGCACGATTGCGAATGGATTCAACTGCGAGAGAACGAGGTCCTCATGTCCATGCTTCCGCTGTACTTTGATGATGATTGCCTTGATCGCATACGGGACGGAAGACAACCCTGAGGGGTCCTAGTCATAAATAACCGTGAGATCGCTAATTGCGCAATTCCATCCTGATTACATACGCTGAGCCAGCAACCGATCCGTATCAATGATATTTTCCAATTCCCTTTATACGGTTTATACATCAGTAGTCTTTTTCGCATGACAGTGAATTGCAACAGGCAATAGGAAACTAATACCAGAAACGTACATAATTCTAATGCAGAGTTCTATCAGGTACAGGATTATAAAGACTGTCATATGGCCACTGCCGGGTTTTCTAAGTTCTGCAAGCATGGGTGTATTCTGTCTTCCTAGAAAAGAGGCGCATAGTGGAAGAGTGCAGGGAGGAATTTGGAGGCGCAAGTTGCAATGACGCATGTCATGTGGGGGACCTATTGGTTTGTGAATATGCTGAAGAAGTGAGGTGGTGAGATTGACTGGCCCCTCAATCGAGAATTATTCGTTTGCTTGCATGTATTCTAGAGTTACCTTTGCGTTCATCTAGCAGACCTTGAGTAGCGCATATCATTTTGGACTGCTTCTTCCCCTCGCGACAATCATCGTTGCATGTTCCTATAATATGGCGGACTATCATGCCGATGCTTCGTTGGCATTTGCCCATCTTGAATCCCGCAGCCAGAGACATGCCCGAGTCTCTGCTCTAGACGGCGGCTGGTTTACTCTGCCCCTCAAGTTCTTCATATCCGATGTTCCCGAAGACGAGAGAAGCTATGTTCCATCATTGGCATTTCTAATCACCCGCGACGATGGGAGCAAACGCCCAAATCATGTTTTGTTCGACTTGGGTCTACGCCAGAATACCAGCACTCTCGAACAACCAATACAAGATCATCTCTTGAGCCGCCATCCTATGAGGCTCTCTCCAGATGTACGAGAGAGTTTGATCAAAGGCGGATCAAGCGCCGGTGATATTGAACAAGTGATCTTGAGCCATCTTCATTGGGATCACATCGGAACACCCTTGGATTTCAGAGAAGCTCAATTTCGAGTGGGCGCAGGGTCTTTGACACTACTGGAAACAGGCCTGAACTCCCACTTGGCGCATTCTCACTTTCAGTCCGACTTATTTGACGACTTGAATGTTGAAGAATTTCCGGCTCCTACGTCTCAAGACAATCATGCGGATAATACCGCAGGGTCTTGGGTCATGATTGGGGGTCTCTTCTTGCTGGATCTCCACGGCGACGGGTCCGTGTACGTGGTGGATCTACCCGGTCATCTGAGTGGTCACGTCGGGGTCCTTGTGCATACTGGGACGAATAGATGGGTGCTTCTAGCGGGCGATGCCTGCCACGACTCTAGGCTTCTTTCGGGAGAGAAGGATATCGCAGAGTGGGAGGATGCATCCGGGCGGGTCTGTTGCATACATGCCGACAGATCGCAGACCGAGAAAACACTGACTACGCTGCGGCGATGGGTGCGCGATGCGCAAGACGGTGGCTACGACTTCAAGATAGTGCTTGCGCACGATGCGATCTGGGCCCAGTCGAATCCAGACGCCTTTTACCCCGGGCAAATCAGCTGAGCTCTCATTGACCTGGTAATGGAAAATTGGCATTGACTCATCAAAAGAATTTGTACGACAATGCGGTCTTGAGAAATCTGGTTCCAATCAATTGACTACAATTGACTTCATTGACGTTTGATACTTGATACCCCAAACGAGATCACCTCCCACTTGGAGCTCAGTGGGGGTGATGGAGAGGATGTGGGGTACACGATGAAGATGCACCATATTCGACTCTCATGTATTCACCACTGTATGCCACCTCGGGTTTGATGTCTGTCCTCAAATTTTTATAATCGCCCGAAATTTTTTCCCTCATCGCTTTTTTCATACTGCATCCACGATTCGGCGGCGTAGCACGACGACTAAGAATCATCTCCCTTTGCGTGACTGCCGAATCGGTTGAACGATCTTTTGTCGACGTGACACAAATACAGCTTGCGACACACCCTCCAGACCTCTCCTATTTGCTGTTTCATTCAGTATGTCATCTCAAGCGACGGTCTCGGATCGCGAAAGCGAGAAGCAGGCTCATAAGGTTCTCTACGAACAAGGCCTGAAAATACGGTACGAAGTCGCCGGCCCGGCCTATGTCAACGACGCCCTCGAGGGTGGTTCCTCGGATTTTGCGCGGCCCATGCAAGAGCTCGTGACCGAGGCCTGCTGGGGCTCGGTGTGGTCGCGCCCGGGCCTGGGACGGAAACAACGCTCGCTGCTCAACATCGCCATGCTTTGCGCGCTGAACCGGGGTCCCGAGTTGACGGCTCATGTGCGCGGCGCTCTCAACAATGGCGCCAGCGAAGTTGAGATTAGGGAGACGTTATTACAGGCAGCCATATACTGTGGGATGCCGGCCGGTATCGAGGGCTTCAAAATTGCTGAACGCGTGATTGAGGCCATGAAGAAGGAGAAGGAGCAAACCAAAGTTGCTTAGTATTAGACGGCAGATTGAAAATGATTGCTAAAAATGGGAATGCTCAGCAGGGCCGTCCTGGACAAGACTCGGCCTATCAATATTGGTCGATAAGATAATGGCCGTGGATCATCGCTACTCAACCTTCCGTTGAAAGCATTCATATAGACACCGTTGGAGACTTTGACAAGGTTGAATCGCTGTGACCATATACATACTTATGTAGTAGTATAATTGATTTTGGCGATATCCTACTGGTTGGCAAGCTGTAGTGGAGATACCTGTACAGCCGTATCAAATTGCATGGGTGGCATTGATCGCCGCGGAACACAAATGACTTCCGCACACGGAGCCTAGTGTGACAGGAACGTCATAGTCTTCAGTCCTCTGCCCGAACCTCCGACATGCTATCTGCACGCGTACAAGCGAGGTCAGCTGCGCAAATGTAATTGCTTTGTCACGAACATCAAATTGAAATCATCTCAATACCCGGCAGCTATCAGCCAGGAAAATGTCAACTCTAATTGGTTCGAGTATGATTCCTAGACTTCACCCAAGTCTTGGTCAGTTTTTATTCAGCACCCAGCGCTGAAGAAGCACTAGACAATCTCAACAACCCTAGTAATCCCTACTAAATCAGCGAGCGCGATGCATTTCCCCGCAATTTCTCCCCGCCATTTTAAGCACTAGATCTCCGAGACTTAGCGATTCCCGCCCTAGCTGCGGCAGTTCACACCAACTGACCACTGCGCGACCAGCCCAGCAAGGATTGACAGCATCCACGGTCTGTCGGGGACTTGTAACAATGCGAGGGCTCCTCTGTTCTTTCGTAATTCTTGCTCCCTTTCCTTGCGCAGACTCTGAATGCGGCGGAAGCAAGAAAGAACTTCTAGCCCATAAGTATTAACTGCAGGCTGTCTGACGTTTGATTGATTGAAAATGGCATCCGCGCTTGTAGAATCGAGCCCGGCAACAGCGCCGCAACCAGGGGTCAAGGCAAGGGGCACCGGGCGCCGGCAAGGTCGACAGTACAAGTGTGACTACTGCTCAAAAGTATTCAAACGCAGCGAGCACCGCTTGCGCCATGAGCGTACGCACACCCACGAGAAACCCTTTTCCTGCCAGTATTGCAAGAAGTCATACTCAAGAAAGTAAGTTTAGGCTACGATGCAGTCATTCCATCATTCCCTCACCAAGCTTTGCAGGCATACCTGGGTACATGGGCCCTAGACTGTAGCACATTATAGCTGACCAGAGCTCTGCCGTCCGCCCTGTAGGGATTTAGTCGTCCGACACGAGCGAACGCTTCACGCCCAAGAGCAGAATGATAATCGATCAAGTGGTAGCTCGCTCACCAGCCCGAGCTCTACACAAGATCATTCACCAACCTCAGGCGCCCATTCGGTGCTTCCCGATCAATCGCCGCAGCATTCGCGAGAACAGGGGAGAGGCACGCGAACCGCCAATTCCGACCAGCGCTCCACAGATGACTTCGTTTCGATCAATGTCCCAGGTCAAACTTTGCCGACGCCAGTTGATAATATGGATTTTGAAATGACGGGCTTGGTATCTCATGAGGACCTCATCTTGCCCATGGGGCCAGATATTTCAACATTTCTCGACGATCTCAATGATTTCGTTTTCGATGGAGTGGATGGTCTCGGCGTGTATGATCATGATACAACAGCACATACCTCAGCCGACAATCTGCAACAAACAATACCTACGGTTGGAGAACTGCCAGAAACGCGTCCCAAACTTCATTCACAGCAGGATTGGGCCCAACTCAACCCAGCCTCGATGTCTCTTGCATCGAAAATACCTGCTCTATCTCATACGATGGCAGAACAGATAGGCTCTGCCAGTGCACCAGGGGTTTCATTCTCGGCAGACATGAATCAGTCTCACCAACAGATATCTTCCTCACTTTCAGGGCACAACGATACTCCCAACTTCTTCGGCGGAACTTCTGATCGGCCAGACTTTCATGTGACGCAAGGAAATGAGAAACCTCCGGAGGCCAGTGGTCGTGCATCAATTGCGCAAAAGCCAGTGCGGCCTTTGCCGCGCCTGCGCGAAAACAGTCCATCTTCAACACCACACTTGACACTCGACAAGGACATATTCGCAGTTTTGAGCAAGGACCTCGCGTGTCGGCTAGACAGTGATGATCGGGTGAAGCAGCTGCCCAACGCCTTTCTCTGCCAAAGTTTCCTGAGTAGCTACATTGAATCTTTCGATCTACACCTCCCCATGATCCACTGGCCAACGCTGGACATAGGGTCGACGCCCAGTCCTTTGATATTCTCAATGTGCAGTATCGGAGCTCTTTATCGACTTGATCGCCGGCGGGCTCGGGCTCTCTATGACTTGTCATTGCGAGGTTTCACCACAGTAAGCAGCTATTGTACTTGTTACAATACCACGGCCTATGAGACACCTCACTGACAGTCATCTAGACTTTTCCTTCTACACAAACACACGAAACCTTCACACGACATGTCCCATTGTGGGCAGTGCAGGCCAAGGTTCTTCTTTCCATGTTTGCCATGTTGAGTGGCGAGGAGGATCTGACATCATCGTCGATGAATGACCATGCATTTTATACGTTGGTGAGTTTCTCCTAAGGATGTGACCAGAAGGCTTTGTTCGAAACCCTCACGTTCTCACCTTCACTCGCTAACTATGTTGCCCGAAGGTCTATGGTAAGCAGAGACAATCACTCGCAGAAGACAACATGCAATCGTCTACACTATCCTGGACCAAATGGACCAGGCGAGAAACTTGGAAACGAGTCCTCGGCGCCATCTACATCTCGAGTACACTTTATATGATTATATACGGTATTAACCCGTGCTTCAATGCAACAACCGACTTGGAGTACGAAGCCTTGGAAGACGAGGACCTTTGGAACGCAACCACAGCTTCCGGCTGGCTCGAGCTCCGTGCACACAGAGTCAACGAGTCGAACCAGAGCGTGTGCACAATGAAGGATGTTCTCCAATGCATTCTGCTCGGCAACGCGGACGGTCAAGCAGAGCCGGGCCACGTTTGGCCATTTGCCATGCTTGTTCTGACCCATGGCGTTGTCGTCCATATTTGGCAGCTTGTTCAAGTCATGCAAACCTGCACTCAAGTCGCCTATCTATCCCCCGACGAAAGCAAAACGTTCGCGTCTCGTATTCTTGATCTAGGGGCAACATCTCTGGGGAGATGCAAAGCATTTCTTGCAGGGAATACCAAAGACAAACTAGACCTTCCAGATGAGTCTTTGGTGACATCTCCAATATTCGCCTCGCAATCTGTTCTGAGAGTTGCATATAGTCAACTCTTCAAAACAGCCATTAATTTCAATCGATTCAATCTTTTTGCGCAGGATTCAAGTACAATCGACGTTCAGCTTTCCCTATTCGCAAATGAACCCATCCACATGAAGCGAAGCCCACAACTTGTCGACGTGCTCAAGAATATGCTCGAAGGACTGAGCGTGCCGGTCCGCATGGGATACATGCTGGTCCGAAAGACTGCATCCTTTCGCTGGAGCGTCGAGCATGCTGCAGCATGCTGGGACACCGGTGAGTTTCCTGCAATCTGATTCTTTTGGGAACCACGAGACAAATCTGAACATCTGCCGATCCAGCACTCTTCATCACCAAGTGGGTACATTGTGTAGAGATGGATGCATTGCGCAATGTGGAAATCACTTCAACAGAATGTGATCTTCTGACAGAAGTCCGCAATATCCTCAGCGAAACAGATATCGATTTGGAGCATACGCAATCACTTGCAGCGGGAATGGCCCGCACATGGTCTTGGCTTCTTCGCGATGTAAGTTTTTCTCTCCTCTCCCCCTGTCTACCGCCGCGTTTGGAGCTATTTGCTATCCAAGAGGGGAGAAAAGGACACAAGATAAGTTTCAAGTTATACGCAAAGAAAACTGTCGCGATGAAAAGTTTATTTCATTCCGTTTCCCTTGCGTATCGTCGTTTCTCTAATTCAAATGTCGCCTCTTAGGTATGGGTGTGGGGTATCACTCCCCGACTAGGTGCTGTCCTGGACCAGCTCGCATCTGCGTACGAGCGCTTCCACAAATCGTGCCAGGCACTTCCAAATGGCCCAAGCACATGATAGGCGACAACCACCATCAAAGTTTGTATTTCATCCAGTCTTCGTCGGAATCGAGACCTCGTCCAATGTGTCGCATGAATTACACTAATTACCTGGCCCCAATTTTCATTGTGGACTACATGATATCTGTTGAGTTGTTTCAATGGCTTCGACTTCGAGAAGATCATTCTCAAGGTGAACAACATGGACACCACTACCCGCCCCAGCACATGTTTTCGTTGGCACATAGATACGATTTCTCACAAAATTGTGGTGGGACTCAAAAGGACTTGTGTGAAGGGGGAAAACTAATGTGGATGAACCGCGAGAGCTGGGCTGTCAAGCTAGATTCCAGATGGCAAAGTGTACACTGGACAAGCGCCTGATTTCAAATGCAGTCACGGTGGGTGTGGATCGAAAGGATGCCATGATTTTGTATACTTGGGCCGGATCCTGGAGCTTTGGCCCAAGAGAAATGTGGCTAGTTATATTATTGCAGGTCTGGTGTTCTATAACCTGCCTGACCTAGAACATTGATTCGTCCTTTGCGACTGACCTGCTCAGGGACACTTGTTACCCCAAATCCTGGTGCCCCGCATAGTCTCATCTAATGATGGTGCGCATGTGGGGATCTTTGGGCAGTGATTGAAACTACACAAATCATAGTCTGTACGTTCCTGCTAGCCTAGCGATTCTATTCAAACCGTGAAGAATTGAAATTCCTTATTGAATGAAGGTAGACATGGCTTCGGTGGTAGGATCATCCAGCTGATTTCGCACCCAAACCCCCACCTTCGTAATACGCATATGTATCCCTTTATGTCCGAAGTCATACTTTAGAGCATGGATGCAAATAAGATGGAATGCTAGAAGGAAAGGCTTCTCGCTATCTTACCGTAGAGACGACTTGAGCAACCTTTCATTTCGGCTCAATTTGAAAGTAATTAATTGGCACCTTCGTCATTCATCTTTCATTTACGTTCTTCTTCCTGGTCAACAGTACCAAGATTGCAAAGCATAAATCATCACCGCAGTGCGTTGTTCCTGATTGCAACTGTTATGATGAATGCGTTCGACTATATCAGCAGCCCGCACAAAGTAACTTTTGGCAAGGGCATGTTGCAAACTGCGTTGCTCCCGATGCTGAAAGAACTTGGTGTTGCTGCGCCGGCGATCCTCTCCACTCCAGAGCAACGTGACCTGGCGGCAACGACAAGAGACATCATTGGCACCGGAGTAGCTTGCGTCTTCACTGAGGCGACCATGCACACTCCAACTCATGTCACCGAAAAAGCTCTGTCTGCGATCAAGAAGCATGGCGCTGACGGCATTATCGCCATAGGTGGTGGGAGTACAATTGGCTTGGGCAAAGCGTTGAGCATCCGGACGGGCCTGCCCCATCTTTGCATCCCTACGACGTATGCTGGAAGTGAAATGACACCGATCTTGGGTGAGACGGAAGACGGACGGAAGAAGACAAGACGGGACAGCAAGATACTTCCCAATGCCATCATTTACGATGTAAAACTCACCACGTCACTGCCGCTCAAGCTCAGTCTTCATAGTGGCATTAATGCCATCGCTCACTCAAGTAAGCTACAGTACAATACGGTGACACAACATGAGGCGAAGTCTGACAGTTGTATATAGTCGAGGCCTTGTATGCCGAAAATCGCAATCCCATCATTGAGCTTCTGGCCTGCGAGTCCATCCGGGCCATTGCCGAAGCTCTACCCATCTTGAAAGAGAATTTGCAGGACGAAGAAGCACGATACAAGGCACTATATGGTGCCTGGCTTGCCGGCTACTGTCTCGGCAGTGCAGACATGGGCCTTCACCACAAGCTGTGCCATACGCTCGGAGGAACATCCAATCTGCCCCACGCAGAGACTCATGTAATGGTCTTGCCACACGCGGTTGCCTACAACATGCCTGCTTGCCCGGTAGCCATGCAGAAGCTGGCTGCTTCTCTGCCAGAGTCGAACGGAGATGCATTGACGGGCTTGAATGCGCTGTATGATCGTCTAGGTATCTCGTCTGGTCTGCGCGATCTGGGCATGGAGGAAGGTGGCATTTCTGAAGCCGCAGAGCTTGCGGTTGCGCATCCGTACAAGAACCCTCAGCCTCTGGAACTTGCATCTATCCGTGAGGTTATACGACGCGCGTGGGCTGGAGAGCGCGCGAGTAGTCTTTGATCTTTCAGGATTGTGGCCCATACATATGAGCGGGCACTATCGGAAGAGACGGACAGCAAATTGAAAGTAAAGCCCATTGAAATATCATTGTTTGAGTACTATGGAGGCCAAACTACTCTCCTTTGTTGAGATGGCTTCCCACGTAGACGACAGTATTTCGGTATCCAATACTGTTATTATTTCAAGAATAAGATGTCGCGCCAGACGCGATGGCGTATCTAAGTATGTGAAAACAACTGACACAATTTTAAAGCATGCGGTGGGGCTATTCAAAGTTCTTGAAAATTCTCAACATTCAAGATGAAGTCGAGAAAAAGAGGGAATGCACTCATTCCGGTTCTAATTGGTGATTATGCAAGACCATCTGTAGAAGGCCAAAGTTTTACATTTTCGAGTGTAATGATATGATAAAATGCTGCAGATTGTCTTGCATGTAGCCGATCTCATGACAGAGCAAGCTTTTGGCCGCGACCATGCGTGCTGAAATTGGGTGTTTAGGCCCTCCACAACGCCCTGATACCACCCCTCAGGCTCCCCACATGGCGACGATAGGCAGCTATTGATCCCCCACCAGACCACTAATCGTACGTAGGTAGGTAGCTGTGATGATACTTGCGCAAATATTTCATTACAGAAGCTGCGGCACTGCTCTTCACGAATTCATATCCTTTCGAAAGGATATTGCTGTTCTATTCAGTTTATTCGCTTATACATGAGCTCATACTGTAGATCACTATTATTCGAGGCCAAGCGAAGTGTGTCCAGTCATTCCGAAATCATGGACTTCTCAAAGCCCAAGACCCCGGCAATACTAAACCTGAATGCGGACAATATAACACAAAATACCATCGCTATGAACTCCCGCAACCCGGACCCCAGATCAAAATTCTTATTGGATCGTGCAGTCAAGCATCTGCATGATTTTGCAAGGGAGACCAGATTGAGTACGAAAGAATGGATGGCGGTCATAGAGTTCTTGACTGCAGTCGGCAAGATGTGCTCAGACGTCCGGCAGGTAAGCTTATGTCACCCACATTACCAAGTAGTATACAGTTTTGGATCGCAACTCAACCAAACCCGATAGGAATTTATTTTACTTTCCGATGTTCTGGGGCTCTCGTTGCTGGTCGACTCCATCGACCATCCCAAGCCAGAGGCGGCCACCGAAGGCACAGTTCTTGGGCCATTCCACGTTGACCACACGCCTGTTGTTGACTCAGGCGCGAGTATATCTCAGGACTCGGCGGGCTCGCCCCTCTTGGTCTTGTGCAACATCCGCGACACCAATGGCCAGCCCGTGGAAGGGGTCAAGATTGACGTGTGGGAGACGGATTCGTCGGGGTTCTACGACGTTCAGCACACAGACTATAATGGCCCCGATGGGAGATGTGTCTTGTACAGTGACAAGAGTGGGAAGTTCTGGTTCAAGGCCATCAAGCCCGTCAGCTATCCGATTCCTCACGATGGTCCGGTTGGAGCACTGTTACAGAAGTTGCATCGCCACCCTTACCGTCCAGCTCACATGCATTTCATGTTCGAGAAAGGTGGTTATGACAATCTGATCACGTGAGTGTCAATTTCATCTTGTTAAAGGATAATCGCACTTTTACAAAATTCCGTTGCAGCTAACCTAACCTGTTTACGAACTGTAGGGCCGTGTACGATCGACAGGATCCGTATATCGAGTCCGACGCGGTCTTTGGGGTAAAAGACAGCCTCATAGTGGACATGACTCGTCTTGACGAAGAAACGGCTCGCGAATATCTCACTACCGGGGAGTTGGACCGAGTAAAAGACTGGTCGCTTCTACAGTACGACTTTGTGCTGGTCAACGACGTGGAAGCAAAGGAATTGCGACTTCTTCAATCATCCGTAGCGTTGCAGAGTTTGGGCATCAGTTTCGATATGATTGATGGATTACCTGTACCGGGTCTGGATTGAATAGAAACGTCATGATACGATTCACTCTAAGTCCTTCTTCAGATGGGCCTTTCCCCAACACGTTGTGAACAAATTCAAAAAGTGCTTTCTCGCAACCTAGTTGGAAATGCCAAAAATGATGGTTGCATTAGCCGCGAATCGAACGCGGGGCCCATCGATGGCAACGATGGATTTTACCACTAAACCACTAATGCTGAGAAACTCTGATGGTTACAAAGAATGGGTCTGGAATAGATTAAGTAAGAAGGACTTTTGGTGACAGTCCTGATAATTATCTAAAGTAAAGAGCATCGTGAGTATGAATCTGGGTCGGCGACGCAGAGTGAAGCCATCGTGATTAGCACTTGGGTGGGCGCCCTTCGCGCCAGAGGGTTTGGGTGCGTTGTGGGACTTGAACATGTCTCTCGTACCCCACCCTCTACTATAGAGACGGGCAAACTTTCGGTTGTTGGAGAGGGGATGCAACGTTTGGATTCATGGACAATACGGCTTAAACTTGTGTGATATAATGCTTGTTCGCATAAAGAATACAGGATTTGTAAAGAATGAGAATATAACACTTGCCGGCCGATGGAAAGTATGTCTCAGAATATGTAACGCCGTTTTTTTGGCCCCCGGGTCAATTTCTCTCAGTCACTTGAATCTAGCATATTATACAACATGTCATCCATCTCGCCAAAAGGTGGCGAAATGTATCCCAAGGGTTTGGAGGACTGTTCATCCCGAAGCGGCTCAGGAGCCTTCACTTCCAAGTCGTTCGCGATTCTAAACCCACCCGCTTGATTGGCACCATTGTAGGAATCGGCCCAAGCAGGCGCGCTCCAAACCTGCTGGGGAGTGAACAAGTCGCTCCCCGCTTGTGCGCATCGGTCCACAGATTGGTCGATACTGGAATCAGACATTGCAAATGTCATGCGAGAATCTGGTTCAAACTCTCCAATCATGTTGACTGTTCGGCCATCGGTCGTTACTGGGTTAAGAGAAGCATCAGCCAAGACGACCTCAGTGCCTATGGAATCGCCATTGCTTGTGGGTTGAGATTTGACATCGTGAGCATTGTCCTGAAACTTGAATCGAGCCGCGATGAGTTCCACAAAGCCAACAGCGGCCGGCATGTGGCTTGCTCCAAGAGCTTTCCGCATTTCTGATAAACCAGTGTAGACATTTGACGGTAAACCCACCGCGTGGGCGCCCATAGTCTGTATCAAAATATCCAACATGTAATTGGGCCCCCTATCAAACTTCAGTTTCATGAGACTCATTGTAATTTCAAACAGTTTCTTGAAGAGATGAACATGAGGATGTTTGAGAACGTCGAGGTTGAGAACATCGTTCTTCCCAAGGATGTCTTGATGCCACCGGAAGTAGACGTGCAAGAGACGGCCACGTTGTGCCATGCTATCGATATCATGGCCGTTAGTACATATGAGATCGTTTAGAATCATCACGACGTCTTTAGCCCTGTTGAACGCTCGGCCGGATTGACTGGTGGCCTGACAGATGGCTGATTGGTGATGATTGCCCGGCATGGGTGAAAAATTCAATACCGCAACTCCGTCCGTGTATAATTCAGTCACGTTACCGATTCTCTGTAAGTCTGCAGATCTGAGATGGGGCCGAAAACCCCATGCAGCTGCGAGGAGAGTATCGAGGATGAAGCAAGCCCACACAACACGTCTCCATTCGTCATCTAGTGCGGGTTCTTGGAGGCTACCGAGCACTGTGTCAGATAGAGTTCGGTGTAGCGTAGCCCGCACGGCTTGTCCGATTAACACTGAACATGCTCGAAAAGACTTGTTTCGAAGGTGGGCCAGGCCAAGTAACAGTAGCGCTTGAACATGGTCCAGTTCAAAATTGTCTGGTGTAGAAGGAATGAGTCTTTGTGCCAGCTGGATAAGATTCCCCGAGTCTTGGGAGCCCCCCTCCTGCGATGCTAGTGCTAAAGCTGCCCAGAGAGTTGCATGCGATGCAGCGTTGCGCTGATTGGGATTCATCCCCTTAGATCCTTGTGAATATGAAAGCGCCGTTCGATACATTGCGATCTTGTTGACAATCGGTAGCCATGAGTCGGTGTAGGCGAAATATATGTCGAGTAGCCCGACTGCATTGTCTGGCAAACTTGCAGACTCGTGCTCTATCACGGGGCTGGGGCACGGTGCAACATTTGGGGACATGGTGTAGTTGAGGTCGAAAAATGAATCTGGCGACGGATAGTGTGTATTTGGCATAATTTGACTCTGATGTGGTTGCTTTTGAAAGGTTTTCTCATTTTGACTACTCGTGTCAGGCTGATTCGTGACTTGCTGCCAGTGTTGTTGCTTGTTGTCCCGTAAAGGGGTTGCGAGATTGCCCTTCCATAAGTTGTGTTCTTGTATTTCCTGCGGCTGCAACACGGCTTGGGTCTCAGGTATTGGAACGTTGTTTGCTGAGTTTTCAGAAGATTGCGTCAAATCTACTGGCATGACCACGTCCTCTCTGAGTTTCGTGGATTCGCTAGTGCTGCTTTGGCCGCAATGAGTTCGACTCCTCTTTTGGTCAAAATGGTGTCGATAGGGCGAGTATCTGCAGGTACGGTTCGCGACAACGCATTTTCCACAAGCTGGCAGTCCACCTCCGCACCATACCTTCTTCTCGCGGCAACTTTCGCAAGCGCGTTGTGTTCTCTGTTTTCTTTTCTTTGAAGGGTTCGGCGAAGATGCTCTTGTCAGATTTCCTGCGTCTCCCTCCACTCCGTTCTTCTCCTCTGCCTGAGCTTCATGGCTTTGTACGTCTGGAAGCTCACTCAGCGTGTTGGACACGTCCCCGGTGACGACGCTGGTACCTAGCGGGGTTGTAGACAACATTCTTATGGTAATATGGTCCGAAGTTGTAATATGATAGATTATATAAATGAATGAATTCAATAGGATTAGTCCACTGCAGAACGGATATGAACAACTATACAAGTTGCGGAATAGTATGCGCTGCGTGCATTGTCATCACTGTAGCTAGGTATTCTGCTGGGTAAGGTCGGTGGGGAATGTGGGGTGGGGGATTCTTCCAGTGAGATACCACTTATCCCACTGTGTTAGTTTCGAAACATGATCTACTCGATACATCCATCTTTACGTGAATGACAGGAGTGACTGTCGATCAGAGAAGGATTAGATGGTAGACAAGAGGATACCGTGGCGAGCGTCGAGACTTGGCAGAATCCGTAGATCCTAAAGGTGATCCAGCGTCACAACGATTCCTGGCATTCCTGGCACTATTGGACCGCGAGAACTGCCCCGCAGAAAATAGTGATTGGGCACGTTTGTGGGGGAATACTTGGACTATACATGCTACAGCATATCTCCTGATGATTTGACTCCACACACTTACAGAATCGTACACATACAATTGACCATCCAAGGGTTATTTAGTTTAGTCTTCATACGGTGACACCTGGTTTCCAAGTCAGCTTCGCTCTCATATTGTCCTTGATACGGGTACTCGAGCCATGGCCAAACTCGCGCTGTTTGACTCAACTATCCATGGGGTCAACTACGTCCTTCTGGAGGGTGCCCTCCTCTCAGTCGTATTGCTGATTGGTTCCTACCTGTTGTTCGTCCCGAACAGCATTACTGTTAGTATCGAGTCTCCGCTGCCTCACTAAGTCTTCACACTACGGACCCTTGTATATGAGAAGTGGACAACCTGAAACTGACATGTGCGACATTCAGGATAGGCGACGAAGAAAGCTTCCCCCAGGTCCCCGCAGGTGGTCTCTGCTCGGTAACTACAGCGACTTGAAGGACTCTGAGCAAGTCCGCGTCAAAGTTCGCGAGTGGCATCAGCAATACGGCGATGTCTTCCACACCAAGATAGGCACAACAGACTACATTTGGCTGTCTTCCCCGGAAGCAGTCAAGGATTTGATGGACAAGAAATCGGCCATCTTTTCCTCGAGGCCCTACCTTCCTCTTGCCCAGGATGTGGCAAGTGGGCAGTCGCGTCAGCTTTTCATGCCCTACGGGACAAAGTGGAGGAATCTGCGAAAACACAGTCATGCACTTCTGAACCAGAACGCTTCAAAGCAGTACCAGCCAGTGCAAGACTTTGAATCTAAAGTGGTACTGCGGGATCTCCTAGAGAGTCCCGATGAGTTCTATACGATCAACCGGCGGTACTCGGCCTCAGTCATCATGTTGGTCGCGTATGGACACCGCATTCCGTCCTTCGACGACCCCATGATTACCAAGATTTACAAAGTCCTCGAACACTTGTCGGTCATGATGGCGCCGGGCCACTTCTTGGTGGAAACGTTTCCCGCACTAGCTGCTCTGCCCCAATCTATGCTGGGGAACTGGCGTTCGTGGGGGCAAAAGGTCTTTGCCCACGACAGCAAGATCTACCTCGAGTTTTGGGACAACCTCAAAGTAGCCGTCAAGAACGGGACAGCCCGAGAATCATTCTGCAAAGACTTCTATCTCAATAATCCCGAGAAGAATGGCATCGACGACTTGCTCGCAGCGTACACCTGTGGCGGCCTCATTGAAGCCGGCTCGGAGACAACTGCCACCACCATCAACAACTGGACCCTCGCCATGGCTCTCAACCCTGAAGCCATGCGAAAGGCCCAGGAGGAGATTGACCGCGTCGTTGGTCCCGACCGATTGCCCACTTGGGAAGATGAGCAGGATCTCCCCTACGTCCGCGCAATGATCAAGGAGACGCTGCGATGGCGTCCCGTGAACAAATTTGGCATGTACCATGCTGCGTCGGAGGACAGCTGGTATGGCGACTACTTCATCCCCAAGGATTCTGTCGTGGTTTTGAACTGGTGGTATGTATCACTCACTGACTTCTCGCCACCGTCTGTTAATCCACCATCCCTCAGGGCTATTCACGCTGATCCGAAGCGGTATCCCGATCCCGAGAGGTTTGACCCATCACGTTATCTAAGCTACCCACTCACGGCTGCCGAGTACATCAACACCAACGATCCTAACGATCGAGACCATTTCACCTATGGAGCAGGCAGGCAAGTGCAATGGACTTAGTTTCACATGGAAGTTACTGACTTTTCCCACCACAGACGCGTCTGTCCCGGTGTACACTTGGCAGAAAAATCATTATACATCGTTGTTACCCGCACGCTGTGGGGTTTCAACATCACCAAGAAAATTGGCCGAGACGGGTCGGTTATTGAGCCGAATCAGGTCATGATGCCTGGCTTTTTGAGTGTTCCCGAAATGTTTGAGTGTGATATTACGTGTCGTTCTCAGCAACACGAGAAGCTGATTCGCAAGTCATATGAGGCCGCGATGAAGGAAGGGCTCAAATATCGGAACTGATAGGATGTCTATACACTGGGAGTCATGTTGTAATAGAACGAGCAGGAAAAGGCATTCGTGATATTCATGCATATTCGCCCCCCACCACTTTCTCTATCACACGCAGCTATCTCAGCTCTCTTCGTGTGCCGTGAAGATAAACCCAAACGTGGCCAAAACGTTATCCGCTGTACAAACTGTACGCAAAGTCTCAATTCGGGGCGTAACATGATTTTCATCTAACAAATGACGAACCCACGCAAGGACCGTCATGTTCCCTCGCCTTTCTCGGCGCTGCTGAAATATCTCACCACTCCAAGTGCTTGAAAAACAGGCAACTTGGCGGAAGCATAAAACATGTGTTGGAAGGCGAGGAAGCAACGCAACCACCCACAGAAGCCCACACCTCACATTCATACCAGGGGGGGGGGAAGGCATCATAGATCAATACGACATGCATGTTCAGATCCGTCGTCAACCTCATTGGGAAAGCATCACGTCGTCGAACAGCTACGGTGTCATTGTAAGGGTCCAAGTGTTGTGCGACTGCTTCCCACAGCCCTAAACCATGCTCCCGCACCCGCACCCACGATTCCCTCTCAAGGCTTTGTGGGGTAATTGTGATGATGTGGGGTAGATACCGACTTGAGTATATGAATCCTGGGGCTGACACTCAGTGTTTAATGTGCAGAATGTGGGGGAAGTACCTAGGTAGACAGAACGCTAGAGCCCTTACGGCGATGGAATTGTTCTAAACAGGGGCAGCTTGGCAACATCGGATGCGGTTCGCGGGCACTGAGCATTTCTAATTGACCTTGGGAAATAGCAAGGTGCGCGCAAGAAAGAGAGAAAGAGCCGCGATGTAGAGATGGAAGATGCTTGCTACTGTAGGATAGCAGTTGTTCAAACGCCCCATGATTAGTGAAGACGTCTCTTATTGTATCGTTTGCAGCGGTGGAGGTGGAGAACTACCCCACACACTCAATGCTATGGGTGAGAAGGGCAACGGTACTGAATACTATAGCGTCTGTTTGTCTATCGCCGCCAAGCTGGATGTGGATGGATCGAACCCGGATAACAGGTGACTACCGTGCATGTCGTAGAAAACGCAAAGATGCAATAACATGCCTAATCATTACTATCAGATTTGCTGATTTATTTATCGCATTCATTGATCTATTCTCAATGGACTCATCATCTCTAAAGTTGATCCTGCATCTTTGGCCTAATCTTAGGCTAAATATCTCATCACTTAATTTGTCTTGATGCATCGACCTTGAAGCAACGTGGAATGAGTCGGGATTGGCCACTTCGTGTTTGTCGTGCGTGTGGGGAGAAGGTCGTTTATGTCTGCGCACCAATAGTAACGCAGCACGCATTCCTATAAGATCAACGGAGGCAATTCGAGCTTGCACAGTCGCTCCTCGCCGCTTTGGCTAGTTGCTTTTCAACGAGACTGGCCGATCCGAATCGGCTCTTATCACGAACTCCGTCGAAGCCAATTCATTGTCCCCACTCGCAAGCATGGCACCCGCCGAGGCGCTCACCACTACCGGCGATGCTGCTGCAGCACACAAGAGAATCTTCGACATTGGACTACAAGTTCGCTATGAGGTCGCCGGACCTGCATATGTTGGCACCTCACTCGCGGCTGGCTCCGCTGATCTCGCCAGACCGATACAGGAGCCTGTAATGGAAGCTTGCTCAGGATCGGTTTGGTCAAGGCCGGAGTTGGAAAGGCAACAGCGCTCTGTGCTGAATATTTCCATGTTATGTGCTTTGAGCAGGGGTCCGGAACTTGCAGCCCACGTCCGGGGCGCCTTAATTAACGGGCAAGCAAGGTCGAGATACGGGAGACGCTGCTTCAGGCGACAATTTACTGCGGTATGCCTGCCGGCCTCGAGGGCTTCAAGATTGCCGAAAAGGTCATCAACGCTGTCAAGTTAGTGCCACAAGCCTAGAAAATGTGCTTTGCGTAGCATAGCTAGATGCCATGTGAACCACTCAAACAATTAGTCATCAAATGCCGCCTACAACCAAAGATCTATGTATGCAGGCTTCTGTATGCGCGCTAAGGGAATACTGGCGGCGATACGTTGATTGAGCACTCTCGTAGGCTCTTCCAAGTTGCTCAAGCACTGCTCCCATTCTCGGTGTGATGCTCCAAACCCAGACCTTTGTATATGAGTTAGTTATTTGTTTCTGAGATGGTTGAAACCTCCTCAGTACTTACATCTTTAAGAAACCAAGAAAATGTTTGAGCCAGTCCAGCTGCTAGAGACTCTCCGCATCCAGGGTCGTAGTCAACCTCCTGGAGAAGATCTTGCAGCGTTGTCATCAGCTCTTTCTCGTCCGGGTTTGGTTCGACTCCCCTCAATTCATCCATTTCAAGTAAGTGCACCCATCTCGTGACAAACAGAGCTGAATACGTAATTATTGTTGGTTTCTGCGCGATTGAAATGCCATGAAGGATTCCGATCACAAAGTGAGAACTTACTAATATCCCAATACGCAGCGCCCTGTTCGAAACTCCACCGGAATGCTGCTGTCTTGCGTATGACCATATGACCCATCTTGATCGGTATGCTGAGCCCTTCAATGGAACTTGCGACCGCTCGCAGGAGCTGTGGAGACCTTTGCATATCGGCATTCGCAAATGAGCAGATGGCCGCTTCGAGCGCGTCGGGATCTGGAGTCAGAAAAGCGAGGCGGTTGAAGGCCGAACCAGCGCCACAGAGCCTAGTGAAGGCTACGCGCAATATCGCCTTGGAGCTGAACACTAGCGAAGCCACCTCATCCTCTTCCAAGCCATGACTGAGTCCTTCCGGACTGCTCTTCAGAAGTGTATCACATCTCGATATTCGACGCCACTCGGCATCCAAGATGCTCAAACCAAACGAGTCGTAAGACGGATCTGAATTAGAGGACATCTGAGCATAGCTACGGGCTACTTGCATGACGTGCCATATGTGCACGATCATAGAATGCATGAGCACAAGTGCAGAGAAGGGCGAAACTTGGTATGGCGCAGCTTCAAGTCCGTGACGCCTATTGTTGCCAGCCATGATGTCTTCCAGGATTTCTTTCAGTGTGAGTGGATCTTGTGATTGTCCCATCATTTTCAATTGCGACCAGTCTATGGCTGTCTTGGCGTTCCAAAGTTTCTCCTGGTAAACTTCGATCGCCAGGTCTTGTGTGGCATTGAAATTGGGCGTCACGTCGTAGATAATCGTGTACAAGGCGCTGAGCACATACATTGCACCAAGCAGCCTCTTCCATGATTCGCGATTTGCCCAGCTGGACCAATCAAGGCGGGCTGTGTCACTGCTATCCTTTGCAAGAATCTGCCTTTTCTTTTCATAAATCTTCAGAGATGTCAGCGTATATTGCTACACTCAATTTCTATTTGGTCTGCAACTTACGAGGGTATACATGGCGTGCTCGCCCATGATAGCAGACGCTAACTCCTGGTCTCCACTCAATGAAGCAAAATAAGACAAAAGTAGCTTTGCCTGGACGGCCCACAGGGGATAGTCATCCTTCTTTGTGATCGCGGATTGTGGTCCGAGAGTCTGATAATTTTCTGACATGAGCTTTGGCAGTGATAAAGCTGTGGATTTGGAGCTAGACTTACTGGTGATAGAGCCCGTATCGCAATGTCATATAGACTCCGTGCCCGTCGGCGATCCAGGCGATAAAGCGCACCAATGCAGCAAATGGCTAAAATTAAAGGACTTGGTGTTGTTGATAGCAATAGGGTTGGCCAATGAATGATTGGAAGGTGACCATGGAAGCACTCGACATAGCTAGATAAGAAGCCCTGACATATTCTGGCGTTAGGCAGCTCTCGCGAGATGTCCCGTGCCTCAAGGCGCTCTGCAAGATCTGCACACATGTAGGCAAAGGTGTCATTGTCTAAGCATGGAGCAAAGGCAGGACCTGGGATATGATTTTCCAAGACGGGCAGGTTGTCTCGATGTGCGTTTGAGAACACGTTACTCTGCTCTCTTGAATTGCTGCTTAGCCCCTGATCTTGTCTCAGGTCCTGCGGTGGTGCAGAACCCAACCACATAGAGAGATCGAGATCTGGTACTGTCTGATTGTTAAGCATACCATAGGTTGACATTGAACCTGAGCCGAGGCCCAAAGATGAGGAGAATGCAAGAGGAATGTTGGACTGCGGATTTTGCGCCGTCTGTTGTTGTCCTGGAGAGAGTAGCTGATCGTTGTGGATTTCTTGATTTGGAATTGTTTCTTGAGTGGCCTCCATTGCGCCAGGATCGACCATGTTGACGTCGTTGAATGTGGCCGAGTTATAATCCCAGAAATCGTCCATTGGTCTCATCATCGAGAACTGCGGCGTATCTCCCATGATACACTCAGGCAAACGGCGGTCTGCATCTGGAGCTGGTTCAACCACAGAGAATTGGTCTTGAGTTGAGCACTGAATGTCGCTCACCGGAGCACAATCTATATTGCCGTCGCTGACCGTCGTTGCGGAGTCTGACTCAACATCATCGCTGCTATGCCTGGACGACCTGGCGCTTGCTGGCGAAGGAAAGTTCTCGGGGATTGGGTCTTGACTTTGCTCATTGGTATTATCTGCCTCCACCGAGGTGGTGATTGGCTTGGTAGTGGCAGTTTCAGGGCGCGAACTTTGCGCTCGGCTCAGCACTTCGGCATGTTCGGCGGCGTGAAGCGTCCGCTCATGTCTCGTCACCAGGTCCCTTTTTCATACGATCAGAGAATCAGCAAGTAGGTTCGTAACGAAGGGTCTAAGGCAATTGGGGGAAAAGACGACTTGTGACTGTTGAAAGACATTAATGAAATAAGATGCGTACTTTCGAGCATAAGACTTGTGGCAGTATCGACATGAAAAAGGCTTCTCGGATGTGTGGCTGCGTTCGTGACGCACACAATGTTCACTTCGTTTGAAGACCTTGACGCAATATTTACAATGGTATTGACCGCCTGGTCGACGCCTGCGAGTGACTACAGGGATGTTGTCGACTGTTTCCGCAATGGGTGACATGTCTTTCGTTGGTAGGAACGATAAACACGCGATGCAGCGTACAACGAAGTAATACGTCAGAACAGGAAATTTATCATCAATGCCGAAAGGTGTTCCGAAAGATCGCGTTCACACAGAAATGTGTCTTACATGGAGTGTAACAGACCAGCGGACAGACAACGAAGATGGAAAGCACAGAGGCGGGGACCACAGTGTAACCGTTCAGCACGGGAAGTAAGCTGGGATTAGTGGGGTGGGCCCCTTAGCTCTCTACCAACCTACCTAGCACCTGCCACCAGCGGCTCATGCTCATACTTAAGAATAGTGCTGAGTGCGGCAGAGAACGGTACACAGTTTGAACACATACCTACTGGATCGACGCCAACCCCAGGTTTGTTAGGCACGATGCCACTTTGCATTCGGCGCGACTTGCGGGGAAAGAACCAGGATTGAGAACCATGGGGTATGCTGAGCGTGAATCAGCGCCGTGGTAATTGGTCACCCCGCATGCCAGATTACTCCCTGACGGCTAGGCGTCACTTGGCACTGTTGCATTCAAAGCGCCACTGGGGTAATCTTGCAAGGCCCTGAATTCTAGGTAATCTTTCAGTCAGCAGCCGGCCACTAGTCGTTGACAGTTCTCAACCTTGGGTGTATGCAAATGATGGCGGTCTCGGTCTTTATAGACTTCTTCTCACTTTGCACCCCACCATTTGCTGACCTACTTCCCGCGCGGCTTTAGGGAGCCTTGCGCCCAGCATGCTTCTTGTGGAGCATGTGTAAGTCTTTTTTTGTTCAGATGCAGAGTTAGATCTGGGGTTGCCTACTGCTTGGTGATCTTCGTGTATTTTCATAAATTGCTTCATAATGTTTTCTATGACTTTTCATGGTACGGCGCGCGGCGTCGCTTGTAGCAGAATAACCCGTCATTCCAACAGTCCTCCTTCATAAGTCTGGTTAAGTGCCACGACGCGAGCTTGCAGAATTTGCAACAGGCATCTATTATATACTAAGTTTACAGGGCGAGTTCGTGGCGAGTCTGATATATGTCAGTTTGGAAACTTCTATTTTAGACCCTCATTGCCTGCAATCGATTTTAGTACTAGACACTGAGCTGAAGTTGTGACAAGCAGAAGTCCCGAGCGTTAGCACCTTGCGGCACCATCGAGGGAATGATATCCTGCAAGTATCCGACAGTCAGCTATTTGTAAGGGTATGCATTGTCGGCGTCGGAACAACTCACTGACTAGGTACTCGGTGGCTTTTTTGCAACTGCTACATGCATGGGCTTTGCCTGGCCGTATTCAAGGCCCGGAAGTTTCCCACGGGCTTCGGCCAGATGTCGCACGTGGCTCGGCAATCTTTCGACGAAACTCGCCGCCATTGGTAGATTCACGGCCCTGATCGATGAAACCAACACTTCAGTATGTGCTCAATATTCTCGTAGCCAGATCACATGTGCGTACGTTAGTGACAAGTGTTATGCTTGGTGGCTTGGAGTTGGTGCACCCAGAGAACTCTAAACGCTCACATTGGCAGCTTGATATACCAACACTCGGTCCTAGCAGGATAATCCATATCATATCGACCGCCAAGTAACAACACAATTGAACCAATTGCAACGGAACAAAGTTTATGCTTCATGTAGATGCGGCGGAACGTCCACCAAGGAGAGTGCATTAATGGAGAATTGTTCCGAACCGAACCGAGCCCTCACCTCCCCACACACATAGTATGCAGGGGAACCTTTGGATGCGCACTTTACACACCATCACTATGCACCCCACATTGGGCGAGAAGCGATTATATGGAGGTAGAAGTGTATGTGTAAACCAATACTTTTGGTAGCAATCGTCGGCGCAGGAAATATTTGTTCATAACTATAGCTATATCAGGACAAGCATAAAAGGCCAAATGCACAGGTACGAGACGCGCAAAGCCAAAGGAAGCAGATTGTCAGGGAACATGTCTAAGCTAGTCTAAAGGTCCACGGATAGGACAGAATGCTATAGTCACCAACGGAGCGAATTTAGATATCCGATGCGGCCCTCGAACACCCCCAGCGGCGTGTGATTGGTTCGTTCTGGGCCAAGAGGGCAGTGATCTAACGTCTGCGCTGGCTCCCCACATTGTTAAGATCACGAATGAGATGCTTCCCTAGATGGCTTCCCCGGATTATGGCTGTATCTCTCTGGTGTATAGACTACTGGAACGTGATCATACTTGTAAATACTGTGGTCACTGCTGCTGAAGTTGACACGAGGTCCCATCGCTTGGACGAACATCAAAACAGATTTGTTTCCGAAGATCACAAATCACACAATTAATTCATTCCGTTCACTAGTTTCGTAGTCATGGCTTGGGGCATCTTTGAACCCAGATCGGGCTCCGTGCATGTACCCGCCACGGTACCACTCGAGGAGTCTGTTGAAGACTCTATGGCCGATCACGAACACCTCAAGAAGACTTCCCACGGGGGCAGGACCATCATCCTCGTGCCACAGCCTTCGAATGATCCAAATGACCCGTTGAACTGGCCATTGTGGCAGAGGGACCTCATTTTTCTGCTCTATACGTACTGCACCATCCTTACAGTTGGCGGGTGAGTCTCCGTGTTGCGATCTTCCCAAGAAGGATAGATGCGACTGATACAAGCCCATAGCATCGGCCCCATCATATCTCCAATCGCCTATGAACTCACCGTTGTCTTTGGTGTTCCCTTTACCAAGGTCTCGCTGCTTACCGGCTATAGCTTGCTTGCCACTGCATGCTTCGGTATTATCATATCTCCCATTGCACGCAAGTTCGGGAGGAGGATCCCCCTCGTCTTCTCGATGTGCTGTGGGTTCGCCGGATGCCTCTGGGGAGGTCGCGCCAACACCTATGACTCTCTCCTCGGCGCTCGCATCGTTCAAGGATTTTGTGTCTGCATGTTTGAGTCTTTGAGTTTTGTCATTGTCGGAGACCTGTACCATGTTCACGAGCGTGGTGTTCGCGTCGCTGTAGTCACCACGGCAATCATAGGCCTAGGCGCCCTGCCTCCAGTGGTCTCCGGCAAGATCGCCGAGGTCTTGGGGTGGAGGTGGATTTTCTTGCTTCTCGCTGTGTTTATGGGCGTGGGAGTCCTGTGCACCGCTTTCTTTGGGTTTGAGACTGCGTATACGCGCGAGGATATTTACAGTATTGATACAGTTCCTCAGAATGTACGGTGATTACTTTTATTTCCATTCCAATGTTAATATGAGAAGAGACGTACTGACTCTTTCCAGGGCCTCGACCAGCTGAACGAGAAGGTGGGTTTACCTGGTGCTACCCATAACGAGAATCCCGAGGGAATTGCCAGAACGGAGACTTCCACCGGCAGAGTGATACCACGAAAGACGTACTGGGCACGCCTAAACTTGTGGTCAGGCACGTACTCCGCAGTACCATTCTGGAGGCTGACTATGCAGCCCTTCTTGGTCCTTTATCACCCAGCTGTTATCTGGGCAATATTCCTTTTCTCGTTTCCTGTCCTTTGGCTTGTTGCTTTCAACTTGCTCATTGCGCAAATATTTGTTGCGCCACCTTATTCGCTTGATACAGCTCAGCTGGGATATATGTCGGCGGGCGCCGTTGTTGGTGGCACTTTGGGCTCATTGCTCTGCGCCATTCTCTCAGACCCGATGATTGAACTCTTTGCTCGCAAGAACGAAGGCCTTTACGAACCCGAATTCCGATTGTTCCTGGTCGGCCTGGCACTAATACTTACAATTGCAGCATATTTCCCATTTGGATTCATGATCAGGGATGGTGTTAGCGCTGTTTCTGTCTCTGCCATGTACGGCATTGCCACCGCCGCAGGACAGATATGTATGGCTGCCTTGGGAGCCTACATTGTCGACGCCTACCGACATGTCGCCGTTGAAGTTTTTGTTGTGACCATGGTCATTAAAAACTTCTTGTTGTTTGGCTTCTCATGTAAGCCAGGCAACTTTCCCACAAATCAAACTCCAGGCGCGAACGATCGACTGACATTTATATGGGGTATTGCTCAGATTTTATCAATGATTGGATTGCTAGCTGGGGCGTAGTCAAATTTTTCTGTACCGTCGGAGCAATTCAGCTTGCCTTCTGTTTGACGACAGCCCCCTTGTATATGTATGGGAAGAGGCTCCGCCTTTGGTGGCACAATTCACAGGTGAATGCCAAGTAGTGCGCAATCCAATCGAGGGAGTGGTTGTCGACAAGTTTTAACTACTGAGATGGTAGGAAAGCCTCATGTCCTAGATGCAGGGGGGTCCACCAGCACCAGTCTTTAACCACAGTTGTGGTCTTTGTTGGAGACCATCACTTAAGATATTTTAACCCTCAAATTGGTTCCACTTGAAAAGCTCATTAAGACACAAAATGTGACTGTGTGATCTACCCCGCACTTTCTACCTTCATAGTACGGTCTCGCGACTCCAAGATTGACCAAGGACAAAGTGTGAGCAAGGCATTCCATATAGTAGCTTCTATAAAGTCAAATAAAGCATAGCAATGGAGTTGCGAGGCCACCCAGATTGCAACGACGGGTGATCTTTTTCCCAATCAAGGCGTTTATGTAATTATTTGACTACCTGCTTCTCAGACCGCATCGTAGAGGATCACTATGCGTAAAACAAAGGTATCAATGGTATGAATGAATTCAGTTTTCCTTCAAGGCCACTACCGTTTGCTTCTTTCTTTTCCAGAAGGAAATGCAACAGGCACAGCGAAGTCAAGAGTAATGCAGCACCATCATCCACCCATTTAAGTATCTTGGTGGACCTCACGACCTGGCTGTTCGCTGAGGTGTCTTCGGGGTTTGAGATGCATCATTAAATCCTTCTGGTATGCAAACCAAAAGGTTATGATCCTCCACGGTTCTTCTTTGTTTGCAAACTCAAAGTCGAAGTTGCGCATGAATTGTCCGAGAAACTTGTGCAACTCAACCTATGCAGCGAAATATTGTTAGTAAGATTTCCTGAATAAGTAATCAATGCCGGGCATTTCTCGAGGGCGGAAAAGAAAATGAAGGGTTTTCACATACAAGGGCGATATTGCGACCGACACAAGTCCTCGGCCCGCTACCTCCAAATGTCATTGAAGCGCTTTCGAAAACTTTCGCCTTTTCCGCGTCTTCCAGCCATCGATCCGGTCTGAACTCATTGGCATCGTCACCCCAAATCTCGGTATCTCTGTTCTGAGCTATGGGACTGATCCCAACAGTCGTGCCTTCGGGAATATGTACACCTCGTACGGTAAAGTTGGGTGGGGTATATCGGAGGAGCTGAAAGACGATGGAAGGAAGCAATCGCGTGGCTTCTTTGATGACAGCCTGCAGATATGGCATCTTTTGTGATTGCAAGTAGGTCAATGGAGTGTCGAGATTGTTGTCGTTGTAGAACGCGTCTACTTCTTTCTGCAGTCTCTGATAACAATCGGGGTTCGATGCCACATAGTACAGGCATGTTCGCATCCCAATAGACGTCGTATCAGCACCAGCGCCTCTGTGATGAATGTCAGATTTGCTGTGTAAGCTCCAGTCAGTATGAATGACTTACATTAGGTTCAATGCTTCGATGGCTATTTCCTCCACTTTTACCGAATTACCATCCGCATCCTTCATACGGCAGAAGTGTTGGAGCATGTCTTCGCGTTTGCTTTCATTCTTATGATCCAAACGATCTTGAACTTGCTTGAAAGTCCAATCGCGAAAAGATGTGAGCGGCGGTGATGCATTAAGAAACTTCAAGGTAATAGTCGAAACAGCATTGTTGAGGATCCACGCCTGTCCGGGGAAGTGGCCCAAGCAAGACAACAGCTTGAAGACACCGAAGATGTCCCGTCTGATATTGTTGACGTCGCTTTCGGTCCTCAGCATCCCCAGCTCGGCTCCATATCCTAATTCACCAACAACATCGAAGGCAAAAGCGTTGGTCCAGTCTGACATATCCACAGGACCTTGATTGGCGTGATGTGTCAGCTTTTGGAGCAAAAGATCAAGACAGTTCTGTATGTAGCTCTCGTATTTCAAAATTGCTGACATGGAGTACGCGCCTGATACACGTTTGCGTAGGAAGCTGTGTACCTTCTTATCCAATGCTGAAAACAATTGTGGTGCTGTCCGTGGGGGGTCCCAGACCGAGTACCAATCAGTCTTGGGCGCGTTGTGTCCGTGGCCATAGAGGTTCTTCATTGCCCACTCATCCACGATGGATACCTCATTGGGAGCTATACGAACAACGCGACCGTATCTTTTATGAATCTGTAATATCTCATCGTGCCACTTCCCGCGGCGGTATCCAGCGTCGCGCCAGAGACCAGTCAGCTTCGCGAGGAATGGACCAGGCACGTGAGCAAGGGGGTGAAAGAGTAAACGATATGAGGCAATGATGAAGAGGAGAGCGACAACGACGGTTAAGATCCAAGTGTAAGTGTGAAAAGATTCACTTTGCCTCAGTGCCTGTTCGAAACGATTTTGAATCTCTTGGAAGGCCATGTTGCAGTCCGAAGTATTCATGTAAGCACCTGACAGATTGATCAACACCGCTTCGAAAGTAAATTCATAACGAGAAATCAAAGGATGATGCAATACAAACTTTGAGTAATAGGCTTATAGGATCATGGCGCGGCTTGGATCTGTTTTCCAAGTCTTTATCTACCCAGTCCTGTCTAGCTCCAGATCACTGACTCCTGCACTCTTTGCGGAGAAGCAATATATGGAAGAACAAGTTGATGGTCATTAGACTGATTATCTACTCTCGTGTTCTTCAACTCCAGTATGCTGACTATGCATAGTTACCCCACACAATATTCGGGTGCCGCTGGGGCAATTACGCATCTAGACTGGACAGCGCAGGCTCGCAGTCACTTGGTCATAAAGTGCCAAGCGGGTGTTTTCCCAGAGCGGTAAGCCCAAATCCAAATACACATTTGTTTTCGTGAAAGACTGCTCTCGATAGGCGCCGAGGTTTACTAAGAACATTGCACGTAATGTTGCTCCTGGCTTTTCGTCTCGTCAATCTCTATCCCTCATCAAGGTGACAGGCACAACTTAGGTCATGAAACCCAGGGACCTGATGGCCACTACGCGAATGTCCAATTCCGGCAATCGATTCGTAGATAAATCAAGACTCGTGAGCTTACGAGCGCGTTGAGAAATACACTAGGAAGATGTATTGGTGGATAATAGCACAAATTAAAATTCCAGATAGCCGGTGTTTAGCTCGGTTATACTACTTCATACAACTCATGTCACGTCTGTTATGCCGACTTGGCCAAAGTAGAAGCTCCCCACATACACATGTGGCTGAAGGGCGTGGCTTTATCAGTGTGTTTCTCCTAATAACTTTGACCGGAAGTGGGGGCGGGCAGTACCCCACATTCCTCTACATTGAGGCGTTTCTCCTGATATGGTCTATGCGAAAAGACTGGGAGAATGATACACCAACCCATACACCGTCGTCATTTAGCGAAGAGACTCACTTCTTTCTTATAGCCGAACTGTTGCCGAGGTCATCCCAACTCAAAACACGTTATGTTGCGCGAAGGAGACAATAAGAGAATAATTGCCCAACCTACGTGATTCATCTTAAGCTTCTGGTCGCAAATTGCTGCCAGTTGGTCTTTATCACGTGTCAAACCATCCTTCTGGTTTTAAGCCGTTCTCTTATACAATAAGGATGACTCAGTTGTGACTGACTCGCACGACAACAAGCATGGAACTATAAGCGAGGATGATGGAAGGAGAGAAACAGGGCTTCGGATGAGCCTGGCGCATGAACATGTCACGTTGATGTAGCCCTCATAAACACGACTTCGATTTGCGCACAGAGCTCATTGCCGTGTCAAGCAAAATCATGGCGTTTCATTCGAATGCCTATCCTTCTAGCCGAATACTGTGAGAACATGGTCTGGCTGCATTGCCCCTTGTTTCCCCGCGTTCTCCGGGATTGGCATGATGCACATGCATGCATTTCGTGCAGTCTGTGCACGCATCCTGGGATTTGGAAATCATGACAAAGTTGAATATTATTTCCGATGCGACATCATGTGGAATCCAAGCTATATTTCTTGAATTGTATAACAAAGTGGCAAGACGACGACTCAACATTATGGTGGCAGTAATCTATTATAATTGTGGGTGCGCCGACGCTCCAGGTGAAGAGCTTTGTCAGCCTCCCCTGCCGCCTTTCTTCTCCAAATCACCACAGAGCCTGAAAACTCGTTAAATTGGATCAGCCGCGAATACATACACGATGATCGGAATAACAGTTTTACTCCTCTTTTTCGTCGTGCATGCTTTTAGTGCAGCAGCACCAGAGGAACTTGCCGAATTACCAGCATGTGTGGTAAGTCACCTTGCCTTCGTTGCGTCGCTATGGATTTCGGCGCATAGATTGAGCAAGTCATAGGCCAACTGTATCGCAAGGTTACCGTCGACGAACCTCTGTGTTCTCGACCCTTGCCAATGTGTCAGTGAACCTTCAGAGGTCGCCATGACTATTGCTCAATGTAATTGTACAATTATGGATTCTTTGTGTCAGTACCTTCCTACTTCTCTTGTGCGCTATGCCAACCTCTGACATTCGTTCAGCGTCACTAAGAATCATGACCGAGCTATGTGGCATCCCACCAAGAAACAGAACCAAGGACGTGATATCCCTAATAATAGTCGGCATGTTCACGGTTGTATTTACGGCCACACATGTCTGGTATTCCATGAGCCATAATGATTGGCACTTGGACAGAGTCTTAATGCCAATAGTTGGTGTATGTTTCAAAATGAGTCGCTCGAAGAAATAGTGGTTGACAACGTAGCTCACGGCTGTAGGTTACTTTTGTTCCGTTTGCAATCATATCGGCTTACTGTAAGTAATCATTCTTGACCTCGCTTGCTTCCATAACCAAGTCCACCTAATCGGCACGGAAGACAAATTCTAATGGCGCATGTGTACTAGGTATGTTTGATGGCTTCGGCCGCGATATTTGGATGGTTAATTTTCAAACTATTACCAAGAATCTCAGAGTAAGTAATGTGCAACTTAAATCATGACAATCTAACATAATTAGTTGTTCTACGTCGAAGAAACATTATACCTCAGCTTGGCGACGATAACCAAAGTCATGCTGTTGACCATGTTTCGCCGCATCTTCCCAAGCAGAGCTTTACAAAGATTCACCCTATATCTCATATTCTTGATAATCCTGAATGGGTTCGTTTTCATAATTTGTCAGCTTCTGCAATGTCTGCCAATCGATTACAACTGGGAAGGCTGGCACGACACGTGGAATGCTATTCCTCACACATGCGTGGATATCGGTGCATTGACCACAGCCAATGCAGCTATTACAATTCTCTACGACTTGGTCATATTCGCCCTGCCATTCCCACTCGTACTCAAATTGTCCATGTCTTGGAAGAAGAAGGCAGAAGTCATGACAATGTTCGGCTTAGGGATTTTCTTGATTATCACGAGCTGTCTTCGTTTGCGATTCATCGTTTTGTTCCACGAAACCAAGAATCCCACCTGGGACTTTACAGACGTCCTTATAGTAAGTAAATACATGACAATCCAAGTGCAAATGCGTAGGCTAATAAGCGCTTGGGAAGTGGTCGGCCCTCGAGATAGATCTTGCAATCATGGTCCAATGTTTTCCATGCTTTCGAAAATATGTTCTTGTGCCCTGTTGGATCGCAATATGGCCGTACAGCAAGCGAAGGGGCGCAAGCCTTACAAACTCTGGCTTACGAGACGTTCGGGGAAACCGCAAGTCGCATACATATAAATCCACAGAAGGCGATACTACAAGACTTTCGATACTTGAGGGTCGAAACATTCCCCAGTCACACACTCCAGAGTCCCAAGTCGAACTGCGGGATACAATCGAGCACAGCAGCATCAGCTAGAGTGTGTGCATGCGTTTTATTGCATAGATTGTGCGGAAGCTAGCCAAAGGCCGAAAGAAATGTCTTCCCCTTCCCGGTAATACTTGCACATGGTGATGTCGACGTCGCCACGGTTGATTCAATACAGGCTGGTACGAGATCCCGTCTGATACCCCCCTGTGACGAGGCTTCCGAAGTTGGTGGGACATGCTGCTGCTCCGCGGAGCGATCCTTTCTGCACTGCTTGCGTACGCCTTAGGGAGAGATACAAGGGAGAACACAGTGAGCGAGGATATGTGTCTAGTATCGTCGAATCAGTCAGCTTTATGCCATCGAGATCCATTCATTTTGAAGTGTGCAGGTCAAGTATATTTTAGACGAACTACTCGTGATCAGCTAAATTCCAGCCCCACGCAATATGTCATCAACACTGAGGCAAAACCGAAACGCGGGTCTTGGGGAGCTCTCTTCCTTTACGGCCTCTTGTTGCACCTCCCCGTCATGATCATGAACGTCATCACTATCATCGGCGTCGTCATCGCTAACTGTCACAGGAATGACGCCGGATTTTGACTTCACCTTTTTCGTGACATGAGATACCGATGCCTGCCTTGAGTTACCCACCTCCTCAATGACTCTGGGGATGCTGGGTATGCATGAATGTATGCAGTATCGAAACCTCGAATCGCAAGTGTTAGTATCCCAGTAAGAAAGGTGTTTGTAAGTTTCTCGTTCCATCCAAGGATAGTCTGGCTGTCCGCCTATCTCGTCGAAGTGGCGGATCATCATACTCCACCGATCCCAACGCTCAAGTGTTGTCTTGCCAAATGGTGCCAGTTGGTTGCATTTGGTTCGTCTGTGCGAGTTGTATATCTCGAAGTAAGATACGACAGTCAAGTGTGCGAAGTAGTCCTTCAGTGCCATGGTGTCAAGTGCCTGCCATACCGCTTGAATGTCTTTGATACTGAGCACAAAGAGCGTGTCGTCGGAGTGCGGTTGCCCATATTTACTTCGAGTCCCAGCTTCTACTTGCGACTTGAGCTCGTCTATGAAGCAGCCATCCACATGCCCCGTGCCCAGCTTGACACTGTGCCAAAGGTTGAGCGCGAGCGTCGCTCTGTCGGCAGTGGGTAGTTATGTCGACGTAATTGACACTACCATCTTGGGAGGCAGCGGACCAAGCGGCTCCAGGTGACCTGCCACGCGGAATGAGATTGCCTTTTGCAATGCATACCGTAATCTGCAGATATCACCCTGCCACAGGGGATGGGGTAATATGTGATATAACTGACGGTATAAGTCAGGCTTTTGTGCCTGATCAGGCTCCCGGAGACCCCACGTAAACAGGTCGTATGGTGTTGAGTCAAAGTTGTGTAGCATCATGATCCACAGGTCATGCCATTCTGGTATGTCATTCTTCAATCTGACAATGGAATCAATGGTAGATTGTTGTGCCTCCGCATCATTGATACCTGTGACACGCGCATGAACGGCCTGCCTCAGTGCCTGTTCGACGCTGCTGGAATCGACGGCTTGTAACCATGAAGGCGGTGGGAAGTTCTTTTGTCCTGTAGACGGCGTTGATTAATACCGTGCTTCTAGTGTAAATATGTCACTAAAATTACTCACTTGATACCTGAGTATCGACACCTGAGGCCTCATTCTCTTGACTGGCATTCGCTAGAGGCAACCATGTCTTGGGGCTCGGTGCACTTGCAGCGTCGTCGTCTGCCGAAAAGGCAGAGTCCTCATCAAAAGCTGTAGAGCTGCGAGAGTTGCCAGGCACACCCTTCCTTGGGCGGCCTCTTGGCCGCTTCGGCTGGTTTGGCTCGCCGGCCGCGCGGAGGTTGCCCCTCAATATTGGGCTTTGGCCCAAATCTGCGGTCGTTTGGCCGGGTTGGCGGTGCCATGGTTGTTCTTGACTTTGCTGGGAGTTGGAAAGAGTGTGATTTGTCTTCAAATTGTGACTTGGTGCGCTTGCTCAACCATAGCTTGCGATGATGCTCGCAAAGACACAGTTGCTGTTTGTAGAAAGTTTGTTTCCGTGCGTGCAAAAGGAATGCCAATTGGTGGGTATTAGGGCAAGTGCACTGGAATAATCATTGGAATAATCAACCATCGGCACCATGAAACCTCACGAGGAAGCCGCAAGGATGGGCGGACTATCGACCATTGATGGCTCCAAACCCACAAGCGTTTGCGTCGCGCCTTCTCAAGTCAGACACATCTACTTAGGGATACTTACGTCGATAATCAATACAATTTGATAACAGAATAAATACACGTGAAATCTCTCAAAGCTCTACGGCAAATATACTTGAAACAGCCATGGCACTCAGGCTGCCAGAGATGCCAGGCCTCACGCCCACGTCCGATCTTTGCTATCGTCACTAGTCCCAAGGTAATACTCCTTCGATATTGTGTTCCCCGTGTCCATAGCAGAGATGATCTTGTTCATCGGTCGGACTGTGAGCATAAGCAGAAAGTATCTGACGAGATGAAGAAGGAAATGGAAGCCAGCATGGAGAGGCTATTGAAAGAGGAGGATTTGGCAGTTTAACGTCTCCGCTGAATTTCTAGGCATCACCTCAAGGCAGATCAGCACGTTGGATCTGACGCTGATACATACCCTGACGACTAGGTACTGAGATTTGTCGTTGGTGAGCTATCTCAAAATTACCGGTCCTTTGTTGAGAACACCTCAGACCATGGATGGGCATCTGGCAGGTGATCGGGCTGATCTGTGGTTGGCTGTTTGGAGAACGGCCCGTGTATGTACGTGGTATCACCGCGCCGTACAAGCATGCTTTCGGCCTTCTACAGGGGTTGCATAGCTGTGTCCCAGCACAATGCTAGGCCAGTAGCGGGGAGGCTTTTAGCGCAGCGTCCAGTTCCGGCACCCGCCCGCTGCGAAATTGTGAGACCGGGGTGGTTCCGCTTGGAATGTTTGTCCATATTTCGTCCGTATTGCTCCTCGTATCTCTGTACTTGGGACTCGGTTGATCTGAGCTTCAAATCATACGTCACAAATCTTTTCCACAATGGCGGACGACAAGCCTCAACCACCAATTGCCCCCGGCGATCACAGGGCATACATGCAATATGCCATCACGCGAGCGCGACTGTCGCCCCCAGGGCCAGACAAGTTTTGTGTCGGCGCAGTTCTGGTTGATGCAGACAAGAATGAAATTCTGTCAACCGGGTTCTCTTTGGAGTACCCCAGGGACCGGCCTGGTGATCCCGGCACGACGCACGCCGAGCAGTGCTGCTTGATCAAACTGGCCGAGAGGCACAATCTTCCAGACGAGCGCGTCGCGGAGGTCCTGCCCTCCAACACAGTGCTCTACACAACCATGGAACCCTGCAACGAACGACTGAGCGGCAACAGGACTTGTGTTGATAGGATTGTGGCTCTCAAATCGAAGATCAAGGTAGTTTATGTGGGCATAAGCGAGCCAGATACTTTCATCAAGGACAACTCGGGCAAAAGAGTGCTTGAAAGTGCTGGTGTGCAATTTGTGAAGATAGACGACGGGTTACAGCGAGAACTGATGGAGGTATCAATGGCGGGGCACTAGGTAACTAACTGGCTCACGCGCCGCACGGGCCTTGGGGTGCCAGGCTAGCGGGCAATGAAAGCTGGGAGGTCAAACCTACTTTCATGCGGCCATTGCGTGCCAAATCATTCGATAGAAGGAATTTTGCAGGAATGATTGATATATTTGCGCAATCATGACTGACATCAGTGTCTTAATGATCTCGAAGATAAGTCAAGCCATCGCCGACCTTGCGCTTGCTGCTTTGTCGTCCACGGCACGGCCCCCTGTAGCAAACCCGCTTATCCCCGCCATTACCGTTGGCAGGCACTGCCTTGTCCTCCTTGAAACCCATCACCCCACGAGACCGCGAAGGCAAAATGAACCCCCAAGGTGCCGACGTCTTTGAATTTGGGAACGGAAATACCATGATTGACCCGAAAGTTCTCCGAGGTCCGTACCCGGCTATCTCGATCTGCGATCTTTCGGACCGGCGACGCTTACGTATCGATAGCTCTGCCGGAGAAATGCACCGTCAAGGCGACAAAGCAGCATGGAGTTAGTTTCTGGGCAAATACCGGACGAATTGACGCCCAGATGGAAGATGGAAGTCTCAAATTATTCTTCATCAAAGCAATGCAGGGCGAGACGGGCAGAAACATGGTTCACAGCGAATTCGAATCGGCCAAAGCTATGCACGACTTGCAACCACATCTTGTCCCTCGGCCACTCGCTTGGGGCACGTATGAGAGTGTTCCCGATACGCATTTTTACCTTTGCGAGTTTCGGAAGATGGTGAATGAAATGCCTGATCCGCACAAATTCGCAGCCCAGCTCGCCGCCTTGCACCAGGACAGTCAATCTCCAACGGGCAAATTTGGTTTCCATGTAACAACTTACAGTGGAAATCTTCCGCAGGTAACGGACTGGGAAGAGAGTTGGGAGACACTCTTCACAAAGAGCCTCAAATTGGCATTGGACCTGGAGCTGCAGGCAAAGGGTCCGAGCACGGAATTCGACACGCTGCTGCCCGTATTATTTGAGACGGTCGTCCCACGTCTTCTCCGACCTCTTGAAAGCGATGGTAGAAAGGTGAAGCCGTCACTGATTCACGGGGATTTGTGGTACGCAAATTCGGGTATTGACGTAAGCACGGGTGATTGCTTGCTGTTTGACGGCTGTTGCTTTTACGCGCATAACGAATGTGAGTCGATGAGGTTGAGTTCCATAGAACAACCACTGACATTACTGGCGCAGATGAGTTTGGTCAGTGGATGCCCGCGTGCAACAGGTTTGGGGCCGAGTACCTGGCCGCGTATCACTCGCACGTCCCGATCTCACAACCTGAGGAAGATTATCAAGGCCGTCTAGATCTTTATAAACTGTAAGTATCAATGTCATGCTGCAACTGCGCGGTCCACTGATGGCCACTAGTCGTTTCAATACACATGTGTCTGCGTTGTTCATGGACAATCCTGACCTTAGAGATCAGTGAGTGCACCTCTGCTCTGACTCGAGCCGTTTCTAACATGTAGCAGGATGCTCGGCGATATTAGAGACCTAGTCTCTCGGTATGGACAGTAGTGTTTATGTATGTGCACCCGTTAGTCATTGCAGATGCTCTGGGCTACTGATAGCTCTCATACCGAAGTGAGAAGGCTATCTTGTGTTGATGCATGGGGTGGAGTTTCGGTCTAAGTGGGAAGACTTTCAAAGAAGGATCAAATTTTTCTATACTATTTGGATAGCTCTGTGATATTTTAGCATTTTCCACCCGATGAGTCTTTCCCGTACTCGACAATGTGATCCTTGATTTTTGATGCTGCCTCTTCTGGTAAAATGTTTGTGACGTCAATGCTCAACCCGGTGCAGTCATGAAAACGGTAAATCGCAGTGCTCAAGCGGAATGTCTGGAGTAGATCGCGATCGAGAAGCTTGGTAGTCCCGCTGTCGATTCTCTCTTTACTACATAGTCGGTTGAGGTTTTCTTGCTCGTCGCAAGTCAGGTAGACTGGAAGAAACGGTCGCGTAGCTTCAATTGCCGCTTGTTGGTACTCCTTGGCTACACTTTCACCTTGCTTGTTCGTGGTTTGGAAATCTGGGGTATGATCTTTAACTCTGAGCGTCCAGGGCAGCCACATTGTTCTTACCAGTGAAAACAATCGGGCGCGACAGCGATTCGGGTGAGGAAACATTCTCTCGAAATGTGGCCTTTCGTCTAAGCTGACGTTGTCGTTGATAGTCAGGGTGTGCTCTACTATATTCTGCCTCAACGGGGTCGATTAATTGATGGTTGTCAATGAGAACTATCGACTTGTCCAATTGCTGGAGTGCTCTGGCGACAGTGAGTTTGCCAGAGCCGGGGTAGCCGTTGATCCAAATGAGCGGCGCGGGCATTGTAAAAGAAAGATGACACAAAAATTTAAAATGCACAATGTAGAGTCTGTAATGCGATTTAAATAATGCTGGGCTAAATCAGATCACGGCCGCTCTAATCGTGGGTGACTCATACCCACCAATGAGGCTGTGCAATCGGCTGCCCAAGCCTCCCCAACTCTGATTGAACGTGAGTGTATGTTGGTCTATAGTGCTTAACATCTAGTCAATATCTAACTGTTGTGACCGGTGATAGCACCCCAGATGTACGAGGCCCAGCCTCCTAGGAGAAGAACCATCAATAGACCGAAGCACACTTTGGAGATCATTGCATTGCGATGCGCCTTTTCACCAAGGAATCGTTCCTTGCGATTGGCCAGCATCACGGCTCGATCCATGCGCTGTTTCCTGCTCCATTGCAGATGACGGAGATCTGGCGAACGCCATGCCAGGAATACTATGATGCACGAGACCACGACCGACAGGGCGGCCATGCAGACATACAAGATGACGACATTATCGTAGGAGTTGTTGTCAGCGTCCTGAATGACGCCAGCGACGATGCGAACGACAATGTTGATGCTATCATCTGTTAGTTATTGTACGTTTTAGACGCGACAGGATTGACTTGCGAGTTGTTCATCATAATCTTCAAGGAGTATGCAGTACCAAAGGTGCTCTGCTGCCACAATGATGCACGCATACCATCAATGAGGACAGTGGGGTTGTAGGATGTCAGCACGGCGTAGACACCAAATGCTGCTGCTGTGCCGCTCACGGTCGGGGCCCAATTGACCAAAGCCATAGAGATGAAGAGACCAAGACTGGATGCAACCACTAAATGATGGTTGTTAGCATGTAATCAGAGTTTTGGAATCAAGTGCGGACGTACAGAGACTGATTCTCTGACCGATAAAATCAATGAGAACACCAATAAATGGCACGATGAAGAAACCAGCATAGCGAACCAGTGCAGTATACCATCCAGCAGTGACAGAGTCAATGTCGAATCTCTGCTCAGCCAGCTCGGTCGCATTGCCACTAAAGACAATGGCCGTCGAAGTATAGCATAGCGAGTACAGCATCAGGATCCAAAAGACCCATGGTACCTCGAGGACCTTGCGCACGTCTAGTTTCTTGCCCTTCTTGATCAATTTTTCTCCAGTCACAGGATCGACACTGTGTCCAAACTTTCTGCTGGATTTCTTGTTGAACCAGAAAAAGACGGCGGAGCAGATATTGGTGAAGAAATTGATAAAAACTGCTACCCAGAATACCCAGGCAAAGTCGCCTGTGTTCTATCAAAACATCAGAACCGCATAACCTCAAAGAGCACATCAAAGAACTTACCACTGCGATAATGTTGGCCGTGCTCGTTCCAGTAAAGGCACCAAGCTTGGCCACCATGAGCTCTAGACCCAAAGTGGAAGCAAAGCCGTTGTTTGGCGCGAACCATGCCGAAAACACCTGGTACTGGGCAATCTGCGTTGAAATGTCGCCAATGGCCAAGATGACCCGGCCTCCGATCATAAAGTTGAAGGACCGGATCTGCGCAGCGCACGCGACGAGAATGGCGCCGATCGAGTAGATGATGTTGCCGTAGAAGAGGGCTCCGGCGCCTCCGAGGCGGTCCGTTAAGAGACCGCTGAACAGGATCAAGACCGTGGTCATGAAATCCTCGCTTGCCTCGAGCAGAGCATACTGGGTGTTGTTGATCTTGAGCTCCTTCTTGAGGGTCGTCTTCATGGCGCCCGTGATGCCGGAGCTCCAGGACCCGCCGAAGCGGACCAGCGTCACGAGAATGACGGCGGCGAGCTTCCAGGTCCACGGCGGAGGCGGCTTCTCGTCAATGGACGACGTCGAGGAAGCCAAAGACGCCGGCCTGTTGACTTCGGCATCCTCAACGTTGTGTCCCGGCTTCTCCGCGGTCGCGGCCATCTCTGCGCTGTCGTGGACTGGGGTCGCCATTTCGCATCGAGAGTTGTTGGAATGTCGCTCAATCAATAGACGGAGCGCAGTCCATGATGATATACTCACGACGTTCCCTTACCGCCCGCATCTTCGGCCGACTGAGCCTCCATAACCGGCCTCGGCATCTCCAGTTCTTTCTTAGCACTTGCGAGAAGAGTTGAAGCCAAGAGCTGAAAGAGTTCTAGAAAATCATCAGATAACTGAGATCTAATCGATTGATTAGATAAAAACGTCCGACGAACCCACTTGGTGAGCCATGGCCAGATCCACTTTGGCTCGTTTAGCTGACAAAGATTTTGCTCAACTCTTGAACTGCTACAGCTAATCTCCGAGCGCGATCATCGGCCGAACATGGCAAGCAGGATCTGATTATGCAAACGCGTACAAAATACGACGCAACCATTCCGGGTAGATTTTTAAGATATGGCGTGACGGCTCGGAATCCCAGAACCGGCCCCAGTTTCAATGCGAATCCAAGTTTCTCCCGAGTCGGCCAAACTCCTTTTGGAAATTTAGGAGCCGTCAAATTGTCACTGTGAAAGAATCGCCAAAGTTTGTATCCCTGCTGCATCAACCTCCACTGAGCTAAACTCCTTTGGTCATGTTCGAGAGCCGACCAGAGCCGAAGAGCGGAGGGTCGCTAGACTCTTTTCGGGAATTTAAGAGCTTCTTGTCGTCCGCCTCAACCTGTCAACTGTCTCTGCCCCATCACCTACATTGGCCGCTCATGCTCCCCTTCCATGCCTCTACACAGTCTTGTCTCCAAAGCAACATCCATTACAAGCAAGCACAGTGGCCACAAACTTCACGGCCGCGTCAGTCGACAGTGTAAGAGGCATCACATTCTTTTGCTCGTCAAGCATGTGTTGCTGTCGAAACTTGGTGGAGGTCTAACAGTGGATTTGTCTATAATCTATGGCTTTACATAGTACACGGCTGCTGGTTCCAACTTCTATGTACAGGTCGAAGCTAATGTATGGGCCGGCGCAAACATGGGCATGGCATCTTCCCACAGACTATTGGTGAGTGGTGTCTTGTTGCTGCCGTCGGCGTCCATGACCATGATGATGGCATACGGCTGCATGGAATCGTCGTACAGCACCGCCTCCTGCTGGAAACCAAACATGGCGGTACTATAGGCGATGCGTCCATCGTGAGTCCAGACTGCGTGCGCGTCGCTGGCTACAGAGTCCGTGACCTGCATCAAGTTTGTGCCGTCCGGATCTATGGTGAAGATGTCGTAGTTGTCGCCAATGTTGACCAGGTTGGTGCGACGCGTGAACAAGATCTTGCTGCCGTCGGGAGAAAAGGCGGGCAGGTTGTCCCATTCCGTGGTGAGCTGTGTTACTTGCCGTGTGGCTACATCAACAATGGCTAGTCCCGTCGTACCGACCGTGGTGCCATTGTCGGCAGTGCCGGGCCACGTGCGAAAGACGACCTTGGAGCCGTCGTAGTTGAAGGACGGGAAGCCGTAGTTGCTGATATTGTTACCGGCGAGGAGCGTCAAGTCTGATCCGTCGGCGCCAATGCTGTAGATAAATCCAGGCAGGCTCTCACGACCCACAAAATAGGCACCGAACCCAAAAGTGATGTTCGTGTCATTTGGGCCCCAGTTGCCCTGATAAGCACGTGCATTGTATCCCGAGGCAATGGCGGGATTGATCGTGTCTTCAGTTGGCACGTACAATGTATCCTGATCATCACCATCCATGTTCAGCCGAATCAGATTGTTGATTGCCGGCCCTTCCATTTGCTGCGACATGACCATCATGGGGCAACCAGATCTCGCACCCATGGGAAAGACATCAGTGAATCGGTAATCCCAATTTTGGTCAAAGCTGTACAGCTCTGCATGTTGCTCTTTCGAGGTTGAAGTGCTGCCACCAGAGGGACCCTGCTTCTCGTATATAATGTATTTGCCGTCTGGAGACCAGCTTGGCGATCGAATCGCAGGCGTCATTGTATTCATTGGGATAGTCTGGTATTGACTGTAGTTCGCACCCGAGATTGATGCATAGTATATGCCGTTGCTATCGCCCTCCTTCAACACGTAACCGATGACCTAGTATTTGTGTTAGCTTTGCATAACTCAGGTGATTGAAGGCCGATACTCACATCGTCAGTGACATAGGAAGGGCTAATCCTGACTCCGGTGCCAGATGCGTGCACGATACGATCTGTGCCAGTGGCAAAGTCAACCGAGACAATGCTAGAATTGAGCACGGAACCGTATAGCAACGATGGCTGTAGGCGGGCATCGTAGGTGTCCTCAGTCGCAATCTCGTAGAACACCAATCGCTCGCCATCAGGAGAGAATCTGGGTGATCCTTGGGTATAGTTCGCGCGTGAAGAGACGAGGCGAAAGTCGGTTCCGTTGGGGCGAGCGGCAAAGATGGAAAGCTCTTGCACGTGTTCCCACCCAGCGCCTTCACTGTGACCTCGCCACGGCGTGTTGCGGTCCGACGTAAAGACGACCCATTCGCTGTCGGGGGACCAAGTCGGCTTGAAGTAGCCATTGGGCTGTGCAGGATTGGCAGCACCGGCAATGCCATCAATGAGTGTGAGGTTCTTGAGGTCACCCGTCTCCAGCACCATGAGCATGATGTGACTGGTCTGGTTGAACCTGCTCGTCGCAAAGGCCAGCATCTTGCCATCGGGAGAGATTGCGGCAGAGTCATCGACACCTTCCGATGCTGCGAGCAGCTCTGGTGACGTGGTCGTGTTCGTACCATTGATGGCTACCCGGTAGACATCCGACTGACCGTCACCCCTCCGCTCCGACGTGAATGCAACATAGTTGCCGTCTGGAGTCCAACTGGCTCGAAAGTCAAAGACCGTGTCGGACCCGAGGAGAAGCTTCTCGTTGGCGCCATTGGCATCAGCTATGTAGAGTTCAGAATAGTTGGGGCTGATGCGGTTGTGTAGGAATGTCCCCAACGTTGCATTGGTGTTTGGTGTGCGGCCGGCATGGCCCACGCAGCTTGCATGGCTTGTGCTGGCCAATACCAGCCAAGCAAGGTTTTGGAAAGGGCGCATAGTGAGCCACGATATAGGGAACGAATGTGTTACACGAAGATCAATACAAGATGGGGATCCAACTAATACCAAGAAAAGGCCAAGACGATCATCCTGACGAGAACATTCTCTACCGGCGGTAAATATCCTTTTGTGTCTGAACTAGTGGCCAACTCTTGAAAGGCCATCGGGCATGAGAACCAACCAATTACCTAGGTAGGTAGGTAGATAGGTAGCTTCTAGACCATTGTCATGAAAACTTCATTTGAAATTGCCGGCCTAATTGTGGCTTCTGTCGCCTCACGATTGAGATTGATTGAGCTGCGAAGCATTTAATTCCGCGTTTTCTGGTGGCGAGCTCGTATGTCCGAACGAATTCCCTATATCAAACGGAGTAATTGAGCACGGCTACTTACAAGCTGCCGCCGTTTGTTGGTTGCTCGGCGGTCGACAGGTCGGGGGTCCCGGTCAAGAATGGCACGTCAGTTATATTCTCGGCCAATGCAGATGCTAGCCGAGGACGAATCCACGAAACAAAAGCTTAAACCGGCCAAGCTTTCACCAATCTCGAGTTAGCCAAGGATTGCTCGCCTTGGTCACTCCACAACGCTTGCGTAACTCTTTGCAGATCGAGTCCATCTTCCCCACAGTCAAGGAAACACACACGGTATTTGCTTATTGGGGTAAGCATTGCTAATCATCACTATTCATTTCCTTATTGTGGAACAGGGCAATGCCGAAGCTAGCAAGTAGCATAGGACTTAGTAACACTAGACGATCACTCGAGATGCCGAATACTTAAGTATACCACTTGAGCGCAGTGTATTTGATGAGAATGTCAACCAGACTCGACGGCAACTAGATTCACTCGCTTTCATCTTTGACAACACTACATTCATTTCTCTGTCGACGTTCATCCTACAATGTACGGAAGACCTTCCATCCTCGCCAGCGTGGCAGTGGCCGCCTTGTCATGTGCGGCCGTGGTCAACGCAGATTGCGATCCCACTTCGCTCAACACGACGAGCTTCAACTATGTCAATGACATTGCCAACCAGACCGTCTACGAGATGGCTGTCAAGTTCAACCGTGGTGTCTGTGATATTGGTCGTGCCAATCTGAGTTCGTTGATGCCCTTCCCCTCCTCTGTACTTGCACATCCACTGACCTTGTCGTAAAATGAAAAGTGGTTGATGTGTCTGTCGTTCCCAACGTCGGCCAGACCATCATCATTCCTGCAGAGGTCTGCGATCCGGACTGGATCACGTGTGTCATTGACGGCCCCGGCACCAACGACTGTCTGATCGGCGGGCCGCGTCTGTACTACACCCTCAACGGCGACACCCTCTGGAAAATTGCCGGCCGCCTCAACATGACCCTCGACGCCGTGCAGTGCGGCGGCAACGGCTGCAACACCAACACTACCTGCACCAACGGCATCTGCCCGGGAGGCGGCGGCGCCCAGTACAGCGCCAACGAGACCATTGCCGCCGGCCAGTTCATCAAGATCCCCATGTGCTATCCCAGCACCTGCGAGATCGAGCCCTACTCCTTCTCGGCCGGCGTGTACAAGGATCTCGCCGACGAGTACGGCTCTACTGTCGGGCAGATTCAGATGCTCAGCCCGACGTACAATTATTCCTACATTGCCAACGAGGGCGGCACTCCTCCCCCGATCGGTCTGCCCAAGAACTGCCGCCTCTTGGCGTCCAACTACACCATCCTGGACTAAACCAGAGCTTTACACAAGCACAAACATGCTGTAATGAATAGCAATATCTGCCAATATCTTGACCATGTTCTGAAAATAGTTCATGAGCAAAGGAATCTTCAATTTAATTTATGACTACTCTGCACCGTTGATCCTTTCTTTGGTGAACTCATCGTTTGATATTATGCCTTTGGCCAATTTCTGTTCAATGGTAAACAGCTTCCATTAACCGTAGCCGCAACTTGATTGTCTCCAAGAAACACACAGAATTTAGCTATATCTGCCACATCGACAGCGTCGCCTTCTTTGAGAGGGAGGGCAGCTGCAGACTTGGCAAACGCGGCGTGGTTGAGGCGCTGTGCGGATGCAGCGTCTTTGCCCATCTCTGTATGCATGTAGCCAACCATCAAACCTACCGCCGAGATGCCCTGATCTCCATAGAAACCAGCCGTGTGTTTGACCAGTGCAGCGACGCCGTGTTTTGAGACTGTATAGGCCAATCCACCGCACAGCCCTCTCGATGAGGCATTGCTGCCAATTTGTATGATTGTGCCACCTTGTGGGGATTGGTTCTGCGTGTGGTTGACAGCGGCCTGCATGCAGAGAAAGCTGCCAGTCAGGTTCACATTTAGAACACGATCCCAGACTTGTTTCGGTAAGTCGCCGATAGGGTCGAAGTGGTCGGGGATCGCGGCGTTGTTGACTAGAATATCGAGACGACCGAACTTGGAGGCGGCCTGTGCGGTCATGGCTCGTACGGCGCTTTCGTCTGAAATATCTGTCGACATGGCCAGGAAGCGCCCTGTAGGCCCAAAGTCCAATCGTGCTGCTGATAGTCGAGATTCGTTGGTGTCGCAGATTGATACGTTTGCTCCTGCTTTCAGGTACGCTCGAGCGATGGCCTTGCCGAGACCGCTTGCGCCGCCGGTGACTAGCACTGATTTGCCGTGGAGGAGGGAAGTTAACATTGTCGCTCGAAAGTAAGGATAGACTGTAGGAAAGGTAAGTTGTTAGTTGGACTGAGTTAACATTGATGCTTGTGTTCTTTATATAATACATCACCACACTGCCATTGCGCCTCTGTGATCGGGTTGGGTTCCAATCGAAGCCCGTTCCCAGTTCTCCTTTCTGATACTAGTAACTGTTTCGCTTCGCTGCCCGTAGTCGATCAGCTGCAATTCCGTCGCTGCTCATTTTCTGACATGCCCGGGAGCCCGAGACTCCGTCTTCTTTCCTCCGTCAGCCAGTTGCGCGTCTTTGAGGCACGAAGAATACACTACCTTGTGAATTCGAGCGAGTTGCGTTTGCTTATATGATGGTGGCATAATCTTGAGAGGAGCATGTGTCAAGCGTCGTGCCAGCGCGACTGCCTTTCGTTCTTGTCATGCTCGATGAATTTGACGAGTATCGGCCAGCGTGACCCAATTGAAACAGGTATTGGCCGGGAAGTGGCGAAATTGGCATATGGTGAGCAAGCCAAACCTCATATTGGCATCAATTCATTGACAGTCTTGACCATAGAGAACGGTGCAAACTTGGCTCTTGCGGATATCAACGAAGCGGACGCACATGGGCTGATGAAAGAGCTCGGGGATGAAAGGTACGTGGTCTTTTTGAGATCGAACTCAGTGACTAACATCTCAAATGAACAGCCGGCTCGTCTTCAAAAGAGTTGACGTCACGGATTGGGAGAGTTTTCGCAACTTGTTTGACGCCACGATTGAAAAGTTTGGCATCGTACACGCCGTGATCTCCAACGCTGGTATGCACCACGAGGCATTGCTGAAAGAGGAATTCGACGACAATGGCAAACTCACGTCACCCAACACAAATTCCATCGATATTAACCTAGTCAGCCATCTGTACGCATCAAAATTGGCATTCCATTATTTCAAGGAGGGGCAGCCAGGTCCGCGTCAGATTGTCTATACCGGATCCGCAGCGTCTTATATCGATACAGCTCCCCTGTATCAATACGGTGCTGCAAAGGCAGGAACACTTGGATTGATGCGGGCATTCCGACAAACAGCACAAAAGGTCGATGTGTCTGTGAACATGGTTGCCCCTTGGATGACAGGTAAGCTTACTGAATGAACATTTAATGTAATTAAACGCTGACGTCGACCTCAGAAACAAACATGATGCCACAATTCATCGCGGATATATGGGGCGATTTGCCGAGAAACACACCACTTGGTATTGCGAAAGCTCTACTATTGCCTGTGGTTGACACGAGCATTCATGGAAAGTCGTTCTGGGTCGGTGGAAATGAAGTTGTAGAGCTCGAAGAAAAGATACAGGAAACTCAGCCATTGTGGATGGGGGCTGAAATGAGCGCGGGTGTCAATGAAGGGAACCGCCGAATGCTGGCACTGGCTACGAGCCCAGCAGACGCCATGGCAGGAGCACCTTAAACAAGCATATATAGCGACAGGTATAGGTTTCATTCCAAATCTGTGCATCATGATACACATCTCAGCAATCTCAATTATCAAAAGCTGTTTGTAAATGAATTTCGTAGACGCATCAACGTCTGTGTCCACCTACCTATCTCAACGACATATGCCGGCAGAATCCTTCGGTTTGCCAAGACTCATTATCACCAAGTCGCAACTCAATTGCACTTCTGCCATTAGTATGAATTTCGATGCGAACTTAGGTATCTCATTGCATAGCATCCAGAAAAGTCATGCTTTCCGAATGTCTGTGTAGGTCCAGTAGACTACACAGTATTCACTGTTTTATTCCTCGTGTCGTCCCAACCCACCACGTTTACCCCACGTAACAACACCATTTTGACCCCACGTATATTGCCGAAGTCAAGAAGAACTCCTTTGCGAGGCCTAAAATTGCAGTGAAATAGCTAGTTGGCGGCACCCTCTCCCTATCTTGGCTAGCCCAATCGGACCAGATCTCTAATGATTCGCCCGCCTGATAGTTGGCTGCATGCATGATCAAATACCCGTGGATCGATCGCCATGCGGGGTTGCACCACAGGGGAGGTTCTACATAGTGCATCAAGCTTGGTCTTTTGCGGCACAATCCGACTCCGCCATTGAGCTTTGAAGCTTGCACCTCTGGGGTTAAGCACTCAGACTGAGGGCTAATTAGGTCATGCAAAGCATGAGCTTGATTTCTCTACATGTTTCCACATATTTGGGAAAATTGTAAGAAAGGCTGGTCTCGTAATTGCGACCACAGTTCTGATCGTCAAGTTAGGATACTTCGAGACTGTTCAAAATCCTCGCAATCTGACCTGAAGGTTTTTCTTCGCATTCACTATCTCCATCAAACCCGCGTTCTTCTTGACTTTTGTAGTGGCTCTGGTTCCTGGGATCTCAATTCGCAAAACACCTCGATTTCTGCTAGTATACAATATCCACAATATCTGCACAGTCTTTCCGTATAAGATCTGCGTGCGCCTTGCTCCTAACCGTTACCTTTACAGAGAAAGGCGCAGTGTGCTTTGTTATTTGTGGGATCGTCATCGTGTCTATCTCTTGACCCGGGATCTGTTCGAAATCGAAGCAGTAGATGAGCCTCGCAATCGCTATCCACACATTCATCTCACCTACTTTCCAGCCCGCGCACACTCTTCGGCCTGCAGAATGTATCAAATTAGTGGCTGAATGATGAGATAAGCTTGGAACACTGACCTGGCCCAAACGCCCAATGTCCTTTCAAGACATTTTCCACGTCTTCGTTCATAAATCGCTCCGGCCAAAAGCGCTCTGGCTCTGGATATTCCTTGGGATCTAGTGCAATAGCCCAGGCATTCCAAGTAAATATAGTCCCAGCAGGAAAAGAATATCCTTCATATTCGTCATCTTTTATGAGCATGTGTGGTGCACCAATCTCCGCAATGTTCGGCCGCCATCGAAAGCCTTCTTTGACCACGGCACAGATGTATTTAAGATTCGGCTTGTCGCTCCATTGCGGCAGCCGCTCGGCATTGTGGCCGCATACTGCGTCCAGATGTTCTCGAGCCCGCGCTATCCAGTCTGGATACGTTGCTGCGCCGGCAATGATCTGGCCAATGGTCACTCGCGAGGTGTCGCTCCCGGCTTCCAGCAGCGACCCAAGAGCAAACAGCCTCTGCGTTTCGCTCATCTCCTGATACTCTGCGCTTTTCAGGAAATCTGTGGCAAAGCAGTCGCGCTGGGTGCCGTGCTTGATCTGTTTCTCACATTTCTCTAGCTCGCGCTTGTAGACTCTGTAGCGCAGGTCAGCATGGGTGGAACTAAAATGTGAGGAGTTGGCTCGAATTCTTGCATACTTGAACGTCTTTTGGAAGATGCGGTCTCCGCGTGGCCGCCACCATTGCAAGGCCTTCGGTAACTTATTCAAGAAATGAAAGCCATCCACAATATTGACTCCGGGCTGCTGGTTCTCCAGGAACAGCTCCAACGTCTCGAAAAGCTCAATGACGTCGGGATCATCCAGCTTGGAGCGTCGCCCAAACACTACGCTCATGATGACTGAATTTGCGAAGCGGCCATTCGCCGACCACCAACGGTCTGGCTGCTCCAAGTAGTCGAAAAGCAGATGTTTAGACTCCAGATCTTGGAAAGGCATGAAGACATCCTGTTGACGTGCCATGAGAACGTTGTGCATGATCTTTCTCACCATTCTCCACTTGTCGTTATACGGCATGAGCACGATTCGAGAGCCACCCGAAATGATCTCTTGAGTCATTGGAAACTCTGGTCTTGAACTATAAATCGCTGCGCGGCGTTCCAGAAGATCATTCACTGTACGTGATGAGTTCAAAAAGACCCAGGTAGCAGTGCCGAATTTGCAGGTAAACCTTTGAAATCATGAGTGCCCATCTCATTGGATCGCAAATGAAAATAGACTCACATTTCTCCATACTGCTCGGCCTTTTCTTTGGCCCAGGGACCTTGTTGTGTTGGCGGTAACTGGAAAGAGTTTCCAAATATGGGTATTCTGGGGACCCTAACCGGTAGTCTGTATTTTTTGCCATGTTGGTAACGTCTCAAGAGATTTGCCACGATTAGCACCAGAACAGCCGCGACTGAACTAACTGCAATCGGACTCTCTGCAAATTTCTCCCACGGTATTAATACAGATGACATCTTGAAAGCAAAGAGAGGGCTACGTGATTCTGAGGTCTAGCAAAGCAGTTGCGACAACTCATGGAAAGCCTTCAACCAGAGTGCCAGGATCGCATACTAGATAAACTCCTATGAGAAAAGTCCCCCACCTTTCCGTGATGAAAAAATAGCACAACTGAAAGGAAAATTAGTGTACATGGACTTGCGATACTACCACAGTGGGACATGCATAGGTACCCAGGTATGTACTTCAAGAGGTTTGAGCCCCCACATAGCTTAGCATCACCTACCTGCTACATGCTATAAGCGTTTGTGGCCCCGCCCCCCACTTCTTAGGACCATACACTTATACTACAGCCCGCGAGCCTACAAGGTCATTTAACCTATCGAACTGTACTAAGATGCTCTAACTCGGTGTGGGGGAAACTGTGACTTGTGAGTCTGGCTCCTCCGTTTCCGATGGGGAATACACCTGTTTGGAACGTCTTTTTTCAGACAGCGTTCTGGGTCTTGCTCAGGACAGAAGTTGATAAACATGCACCTACACTTCGCATTTGTTCTAATCTGTTATTACTTCAAATTTAGAAAAGGCATATATAGACCCGAGCCTGTAAGACACATTGAGGAACTTGACCCGTCTCCCCAGATTTGCATCTTGTCGCAACATGTCATCTCATGAACCATTCGTCATTGTGGTCGGCGCAGGACCCTCCGGCCTTCTGCTGAGCCTGATTCTGGCACAGAATGGCATACCTGTCACTTTGATTGAGAAGACTGGCACGCTAGACAAGCAACCACGAGCAACCCACTATGCAGGGCCAGCCGTCAGCGTGCTCCGCCGAGCCGGAGTTGTACCTGACATGGCAGCCAAGGGCTTCTTCCCATCAAAGCTTGCCTTTAGGACCAAAGAGGAAGTTTTGGCTTTTATAGACCATACTGGATTGGAAGACGATCCAGATAGGATGATATGTTTGCCTCTGGACCAGCTCGGCCAGATTCTGCTCTCGCACCTCCAGAAGCAGCCGAACGTACGTCTGCTGTGGGATCATGAAGTCACCGATATCAAGGACGACGTAGGAGTTGGTGTTGTCACAATCACCACTCCGGACGGCCCAAAAGAGCTCCGTGCTCGTTATGTAGTCGGATGCGACGGAGCCAACAGCAAAATTCGGCGGCTGTTATTTGGCGACTGGGAATTTCCAGGCAAAACTTGGGACGTACAGGTAGTGGCGACTAACGTCAGTATTGCACCCAACCTTTTGATGATGTCAAGTTCGGCCTCTTATATTAACCAATGTGTCTAGGCTTACTATGACTTTCATCAGTTTGGCTACCAAGATGCCAACTTCATCATCGATCCGGAACAATGGTACATGGCTTCAAAAATCACTAGAGATGGAATGTGGCGTGTCAGTTATGGTGCCCCCTCGGGTCTGACAGCGGAGGAGCTACGAGAACAATTGCCTGAAAAATGGAGGCAAATGCTTCCGGGTCAACCTTCTCCAGATGATTACCGCATCACCAATTTCAGTCCCTACAAGGTGCATCAGAGACTCGCAGAATCGATGAGAGTTGGTCCATTTTTACTTGCCGCAGATGCTGCTCACCGTGAGTATTTGTTGTTCTTAATCTCTGTTTAAAGTCTAGTAAAGCTGACAAGTCACAAGTTTGCAATCCGTTCGGCGGGCTCGGTCTCACAGGTGGAATAGTGGACGTGGGCGGCCTTGTTGACTGTTTGATTGGTATATTCAGGGGGAAAGCGGATGATAACATTCTGGATATCTACTCAAAGGTCAGACGGGAGAAGTATCAGCAATTTGTTGATCCCATCTCCAGTGCCAATCTCGTCCGCATGCATGATAAGGATCCAAGCACCGTACTCCAGAGAGACAAGGCTTTGCAAATGATGAACAGCGTCGGAAATGACCCTGACAAACGAAAGGCACTCATCGATGGTATCAATGTGATCAATTACGATTTCACACAGCATTATCATGATTAGACAAGTACAATAAAAAGGGATATTGCTCGATCTATACTAGACTGAATCGCCGTTCTGTAACTTGTTCGTCGCATCAGCCGGAGGCACTGACATGGCTTTCCACCATTCTTGATCGATTGACCCCAAAGCGAAATATGGGCTTCTGTCTTGGCCCTCATCGCGATTTGCCATGGCAAAGCCCATGCCCAGCCAAGAGAATGGATTCTCTCCATCACCATCCCGATAGGTCAACTCGTAGTCCTCCCACCGAACATTCTTGATCGCTTCAATATAGTGCAAACTGCTTCCCGGCCACACAGCATTCACCCGACCAGTATCATTGTTGCGGTACCAACTCCGACAGCCTTCAGACCAAACCGTATGCTTAATCCACTCCTGAACATGGGCATTGAAAGCATCAGTCAGATCTTGTCGCAGCGCAAATGATCGCAGGTTTGGTACAAGCTGTAGCTTGTGTATCGCTTGGACGGCATAGTCGCCCACAGCGTCGAGAGGTCCCAGGCACGAGCCATTAGAGATGGGCCACGTCGGTCCGATGAAAGTAATGAGATTTGGGAAATCGGGAATAGTGAGACCCATGTAGCATTCAGGAGTGCTCTTCCACTTTTCAGCCAGGTCGACGCCGTTGCGTCCGATGAGCGGGAACGCCGGTCGAAAGCTCACATCAAAGCCAGTAGCGCAGATGACGGTATCAACGCAGCGCTCAATCCATCGCTCCCGACTACGCCTGTTGCCGTAAGCCGATCAACGCCCGTGAAATGGACATCAACATTGTCCTTCTGTATGGCCTCCATATATGGATCACTTCATCAGGTCAGCTTGGACATCAATCGCCAAAGAAAGAATGCAGCACTCACCCAGGCGTAACTCGTCGGCATCCCACGCCAAATGTCGGCGTAAAACCCTTTCGCAATTTTTCGTCCGAGATGAGTGCAGCCATTCGCTTCTCATAAGTTTGGCGAAGCTCTTGTTGTGCGGCGGTATCTTTGAAGAATCCCTGGAAGATGCCGTTGACTTGATCTTCAATGTCCTTGGCATGTGACACCAAAGAGTCAGGGTTCGATCGGAACCGGGCCCGCTCCTCGGCAGAATACTCGTGAATTTGACCATAGTTCTTTGCGATCTGCACGAACCAGATGGCAGTCCTCACAAAAACGTCCATGTGCTTCACGAATGGCTGTGGATATGTGTTAGTGGCGAGGCTTACGCGGTACGGAGATGAAAGAAATTATGGAAACCATCCCTCGGCAGGATTCTGATTGTGCAACATACCTGCATGTTGGGTACAATTTGAATGGACGTAGCACCACTTCCAATGACCGCAACCTTCTCCTTCTGCCATTGCTCCTTGGTGTAATCCTCGGGCCAGTCAGCGGAATGGATGATCTTCCCCTTAAAATCCTGCAAGCCTTCAATCTTTGGCCACGCAATCTTGTTGAGAACTCCCGTGGAGTGGAGCAGAATGTCGCACATCTCTGTGGATGATTCCATCTTACCCGTAGGCGTTTGTGTTTGGAGGTCGACCTTCCACTGCCCGCTGGCTTCTATCCATTGGCAACCGACCACGCTGGTATTGAATTGCATATATTGCCGCAAACCAAAAGTGTCAGAAACCTTATTTAGGTAAGACCAGATGTCGCTTGTCCTGGAAAGGTTGTCAGTAAACGACGTTGAAGTATTTGATAAATCGGTTACTCACTTGCTGAAGAACCGCGGCCAGTCAGGATAAAGCGCCCATTTGAATGACTATTCTGCCAATTAGAACCAACATATCCACTGTGACATGCGGACAACATACATATGCGTGCGAAGGAATATCGCATGCGCATCCTGGGTATCGGTTGTTGTACCAGGTGCCGCCAATGTCTGGATTCTTCTCGACTATTTTCAGCTCAACGTTGGTGCATTGTTTCTGGATCTTGTACGCCATCATGATACCAGAAATACCAGCACCGATGCCAAGGACTTTGATCTTGCGATTGCCATAACTGTTGATTGGCTGGTTTGGGATGGTGTATCCGCTCCCTACGTTGCCATAGAAATCCGAGGGACGGAAACGGGATTCGTCGCTGGCGCCCATTGTGGCTGGTATTTTTCGTGTTCAAGATGAGATGCTGCAAAAATATTCTTACTCAATTAGTCTTTGATTTCATCAGGCGGCCGTCATGACTAATATACTCCCGAGATTCTGTCAGGAAAGAAACAAACTGTCGCCCTCAGAAGGGTCGATTTGGTGATCGGCTCAAAGCCGTCCGACCACCAAGTTGGATAGTGTCCAACTTAGGCAGTTCTTGGCTTGACATAGTAGTTGCATACAAGCATTTTTACTGCTAAAGAAGGACTATAGTGGGGTTCAATCAACCAATGTACACAAAACGAAGCTGACCATTTCGGCACACGCAACGCAAGCGCACATCTGTGCTCTGATTCGGCATTTTATCTGTTCTCGGTTTCTCTCAGTGAAACGTCAAGACTAGTGACCACAAACATGCCGTTGTATTGGCTTGTCCCAAACCTCTTCTTTTGCTGACTTTGTCACCATATTGCTCCAATACATTGACAACTTCTGTAAGATCGTGCATCACCTCAGCGTCTGTCTGGCCACTCACGTTTCCTGGTATAGCAATTCGACATTTTGAGTGGAGAATGACAAACATCGCTACGTACTGCTGTCAAGGGGCTGTCGAAAGTAAATTGGTGACTTCCCCATACTTCGCTATTGCACTCCCAAGAGACTCAACTCGGTTGACTTGCCAGTCAAGGTTAGTGCTATGGAGCCCCACCCGAATCTCTAGTATTCGGCAAGATTTCCATATCCGTTTTCATTGTCTTCCGACTCATGTAGAGGCTCCGCTATCCCCGCAAATCTATGTCGCTAAGATGCATAGTATATAAACTTTGAAAGTTTTGAATGAAGCCACGACCCGAAGCTGGATCGTTCTTTGGAATAAAAAGCTTGCAGGTTGACTCCATAAATAGGCAAACAATTTCTTTTTTTTTTCTACGGGGCCTCGCGTTCATTACCTCATTCAGAAACCCAAGCAATGTGATGCGCCACCTGTGGCTGTGCACCGTGGCACCCTTCGCGAAAAGGAAGGGTTTTAAGTCTCTTTGTTTACACATTATTTTCGATATACGAAGATTATCTTGTAATTCTGCACGTTATTCTGATTGCTGTTCGTGTTGCAATGGCCCCCCGATTTTCTCTCGTCCGTCATGCACAAGGACTACACAACTTATGCGCGGCAAATAACAGTCTCCGCGATCCCGCACTCACGCCGCTGGGAAAGGAGCAGTGTGAACTGTTACATCGTCGGTTCTCTGACCACGAAACAATTACACACTTACTAGCATCTCCTCTGCGGAGAACACTGGAAACATGTATCCTCTCATTTAGCACTGCGGTGCAAGGCGGGATCAAAATTACTGCTCTGCCAGATGCTCAAGAGATTTCAGGGTTGATGTGCGACATTGGGACCGAGCGGAGCCAGCTAGAAGCAGAATTCGGCGATAAGGTCGACTTTTCGCTCGTCCTGGACAACTGGAATGATAAGTCGGAGTTGAGCAGATTCGCGCCCACAGCCACCAAGTTGGAACGTCGAGCGCGAGACGTCCGTCTTTGGATCCAGGATATAGCCAAGCAGGAGGGCGAGGATGCGCATATCGTCTTAGTCTCACATGGCGGGATATTACATTTTATCACTCAAGAGTGGGACGATATAAAACCCGGCCGAGGTAAGTTTCCTCCGTGTCTCGAACATATCTGCAGGGTCCTCGGCAACTGAGCACTGATTGTCATCAAGGCACTGGTTGGGAAAACACCGAATGTCGAGAATATGAATTCGTGGATTCCTCACTTAAAGATCCAAAGGCCAGGCTGCGAGAGGTTGACTCCAGTTGGCGCAAACGGCGTGGAAGCACCATCCCATTGACGACAGCAGAGCAGGAACAGCTTCGTGCAGCCTATCCAGATACTTTAGAGACAGGCTTGTGATCGAATGAAGCATGGTCCGGTATCTTCGAGTTGTTAGACGCCCAGGCGGTTGCTCGCGACCAGATCAGGTGGCTCCATGACGTCCGTATGTAACCAAGTTCACGGCGCAGTCGGGTTGGTGAAGGATCACAGGCCACTCTCGTTCGTCGCTCTCGGCTCGAGATAGCGCGGCAATGCCAGCGGCTGCGCTGATTTGCTTTAGAAAATCAATATTATTCATCAGATGCCCACGTGTTCCAATCGGCTGCAATTCTGGAACCCGGGTGGGCAATTCGTTATTATAGTACTCTCGTGGTACGCAACAACCCAAATAAAATAACCCCGGCTTCTCATCGGCAGAAATGAGCAATGCTCAATTGAGTGTCACGAAAATATTCGCAGTGGTCTTTTTGTAATTTATACAAGCCGAGTCGTTCTCCCTCCAATACAAGGCCAAATAGCGCAAACGAGATATCGAGGACCCGCGGGGGAGTAGAACGGGCGTGCCGGAGCTATGCCAAGATCATAGAGTCTGTCTACTAACCATGATTTTCCGTAGGTTCTTGCATACTCAAGCAACAAGCAATTTCAACAATGATCATTGTCACTTCCCCGGCAGATCTAAAATGGGGACCGAGTTATCACGATTCCTATTCTACATTTCTCTGATCGCGATTTCCGACATTTTCTAATGACTAGTCTGCTCTTTCCCGACTTCGTTATCGAGATAATCAACCCGGCCGTCCTCGCCTTGGGATGACCGCAGTGGAATGTGCTTGCAGAGACTACACGGGCAAAGAACATTTGGCCAAAAGCAAAATTTGGCATGTTTCTGATTTCCCGGGTTTCCATTGTTGCGCCACCTGAAGTGCGCAACTACCATGGATCGTCGCAACGTCAAATTGCATTGACGCCATTCCGATGTGAGGAATGACTTGAGCAACATTGGAATATTGAATCATTGAAACATTCAATGCGGTATGGCTTGTGTATCAAGTATATCTGTCGAATCTACAAATGAAGATGTATTGCATTGGAAATGGAGTGGGAGCGAAAGCGCAATGTGGGCAGACAGACCAGACGGTTGAGCTTTCCACCAGATCTCTCGGGTAGCCAGGCTCAACCTTTTCCATTTCCTCAGACAGAGAATTGACATTCCATGTTCTCCCTCTCTTTAATTCTTCATTCAACTCTTCATTGCCCAGCAGATCTTATTCTGACAACAATCCATTCATAAAATCTAGCAAAGATTCAGACAGCGCACCGTGATACGAGAAACTGTGTGCAAGATGGACCGGTTGGTGACACAAATCCAAAGCACATTGGGCTGGTTACAGAACGTTACTCCAAACGATCAAAACGTTGTCGAGGGCTTGGTCTTTCGGCTCGTCGACACAGTCCGCACGGTAGACGAGATCAAAGAAGAGCTGTCGAGGGCACACAACCAATTGGGAGCGCTCACTCGTGAATATGAGCAGAAGCTCCAAGGGCTCCAAAACCTGCAAGAAAAGGTTGAAAATCTGACAATCGAGTCCGGATCCATCTTGGCACGGCCAAGCAAGACGCTGGCGACGTTAGCCGGCATGGATTCATTCACGACCGAGGTTGCGGCAAAGCGTCACATCGGAGTCCCAGACGCCGTGGCACAGAGCCCTTCGGCAGAAGAACGTGTTGAACATCTCGTTCACCTTTTAAAGACAATGGTCAGGAGGGGCGTCAGACTTGTGGTAAACGTGGATGCTTCACAGACATCTCAGTACAAAGGTCAAGATGATGATATCGAGGCATGGCTGGCAGGCTTCGACGCCCATCTGACTATCCTCGAGACTATCCTCTCCAAGCGTCTGGCACCAACTCAGACAATTTTATGCCTCCGGCCTCGAGTTCAGGCCTAAATCATCGACACTTTGACGAGCAGAATGGTAGCCTAGCATTGGATTCGAGTAAATGATGAAATAACACAATTACCATGGACCTTATTGTTTCCAATATGATTGTCGGTGTGTATAATGTTGGATTGACCCGACGTCTGCGAGGAGAATTGCGGTTTTTCATCCGACTCCGGTTCTCAGCTAAGTTTCACCTATTCTCGGTGCCGACGGTCAGCATCATGCCGACGGCTTCTCAGCACTGCGTTGCATTGGGTCACATCCATGCTGATTACGGCTACATTACTTGTAACAACGCAGAGCTGAACTGCTTCGTGCTGACGAAGAGTGTTGTACTACCTACAGCGCAATTCCATCCCTGTCCACCATGTTCGCATTTTGTAATCGGTCATACTGCCATGCACGACTTACGTAGTGGTTCCAGGTGGGTGGTACCGACCAGAGCCCTGGAACCAGAACAGTGGACAAACGTAAGCACACTGCCACCGACACACGTCCATTTTGGGCATTCCACGTTCAGTCTTCGTCACAAAGGACAGAGCCCTACACCCCTTTTGGGTAAGCCCGCCAGAAATGGAAGGAAATGTAACCGTTACGGCGTCTATCGAGCCTCACAGACGATGAGGAAAAATGGGGCTATGCCGCGTACGTAAGCAGTGGTTCCAATGAGCGTCGTTCTCAATGAATGGATATTTGGGGAAAGTATGCACAATGATTTGAAATACGCGAGGGCCACTGGCAGTGATTGGTCTTGTCTACGCGGCTGCGGCGTCTATGCACGTTGCTGACAGCAGAACAAGCGACGAACCCATTTTACTCAGCCCCAACGGTGCCGAGAAGAAGAAAATAAAAAAATGAATGCAACCACGAGTCATGAACTGCTGGTTCCTGATGAGGCTCTGCCTAATTAAGGTACCGGCGACGGCACAGTTAAGGCCGGTGGCCCTGTACAGATGCTTTCCCCATGCACAAGCTGCGTGATCCTTCGCGGACAGGCCCCGCAATGTCGCTATCAATGGGTGTTGTGGCGACCAATGGGGTAGACACTCAGCTGCACTGCACTTTTCGACGAGGATAACCCCTCTGAAAACTGAATACAGGACACCTGAAGGGCCCTGGCAAACACCCACTGTGGGCTGGCTGTCACTCTTACCCATTCGCGCGAGCGTCTGTTGAGGCTGTGGCCCCCAAATAGCTCTGTCGCATGTGATTGTATGTACCTACTCATGACTGCAGTCGATCGAATTGTTCATTTTGCATCGACCGGAACTATTCTACACACACACAAGACATAATTGTATGCAAATGGAACCACAATACAATGATAGCCTCACCGAGCCATGAGGGTGTTGAACCCCTTGTTGCATGTGCTGCTGCTGCACACGTTGGCTACCGGACGGACACTTGCGCCCACTGCATTATTCTCGAGTCGGGTGACACAAACCGAGACTATATATTATAGACGGCACGGTGCCTTGACATGACAAACTCTCTGGGCAGCACTCTTGCACGCAAGCTTCATTGACTTGATCAAACAGATTTTCACAAACCATCTTGATTCTCTCACGTCTCCAAAGAACTTCAGAAATTCCGACAGTTCCAGTCAAAAAACGCGATGTCTTCCACCAACTCCTTGTTATCAGGGTAAGTAACTCCAACACCAAGCATGCTGGAACATCTGCCTTTCGCCTGACTTCAAACTAATTCTTTCCTTCAGCCAATGCCCTCCCAAATCACCACACGTCTATTCTAGCATGTCTAGCGATAGTTCTTCCGATTTGTCGTCTCAGCGCGTCAACTCCTACTATCAATCGTCTGCTTCTACCGGCGCCATTGTGTCTTCCGGCACGTCAAGCGCAACCTCGCCTCAGCGGTCGGAGCGGGACATGGCGGCGCATCTGGACGGCATCCTGGATAGCTTGTCCAGAAAGTAGAATGCATGGCATTCAAATCTGTCCTCAGTTCAAAATGTGTTGTTGAAAATGGAGTCCGGAAGGATGCGTTTTGTGGAGATGTTGTGAAGCTGTAACATATTGTACGACCATTTCACGTTCTTGTACGATAAGGATACAATTTTTGGTGGGGCTTCTTGCTTGTTTTACTTATCATTTCTATTCTATTGGAGGTATTATTTTCTGTCGGTTACATTTTTGTAGCATTTACTCTTTTTCTTCTCGCGCATTTTGGAAGCGATGGGCATTGCATGGTCTGCGAATCTTGCGGCGCTGGGGCGACATGTGTGTTGTGTACTTCAATCATGTTCTGTTCAATCTGAAATCCTTTGAGAGCTCACAAGCCGGCATGGCTACGCAAATTTGGCACGCATTTGACACTGTGACATGAGCGGTGAAATCATGCGACTGCAATAGTCGTGAAGAAAAACAGGATCGACATCATACTTTCGCGCATTTTGCTCCTTTGGGACCATGGAAATGCTCTGTTTGCGACAAGCGTCATGCACCGACCCGAAATTCCTTGAGCGAAAACCATGGCAAGCCCGCTCCTTTCTCTAAGCGAAGTGGTGCGGAGTCTGGCTCCGGGCGACACGACGACTCTTCGGCTTCCGGCAGCGCTCCAGAGCCGGCCCCGAAAGCGCTCGAAGCATCGAGTGCTGCTTCGCAACGGGAGCTTGCATTCTCCTCGGTCGATTGCATAGTCATCCCAGATTTATTTGCTCCGAACAGGGTTCTCATTGGTTGACAGATGGCATTTGCTTGACTTCATGCTGCATCCTGCTGCTCCTCGACCACAACCTACGCGATTAAGGTTTCGATAATTACTCGTGTATCGACACTATTGGTCAATAGCATTCATACGGGCGTTGTTCGGGAGCTTGCTGGTATATTCTTACGCGAAGTTAGTTTGTAATGCCTTATTCAGAGTTACGGGGATGGTCTCAGACTTCGTCGTTTAAAATTCGCTAAGACCAGGATAGGGACTCTGGGAAAGACGTCATTCTTGGACGTTACAAGGGATAGCTCAGGTCTACCGCTTCCCCACGTATTGTGCCCCCTTCTCGAGTGCTAAACATGAAACGTTGTAGAGTCTAATGAATGATGACTACTTGACCCGGGTCAAGCCGGCATTTCCCGGGTTTCTGTGAATGCCATCATGTCTTAATGTTTCGTGATCATGCTCGCATACGAGATGATCATAATTCAGCCTTCAATGAAGCTCGAAATACATTCAAAGGGTGTCGCACAAAACTTGATTGTTGTATAATTCAAATGTCACACCCCAAAACCCGTGCGCATCGCAGTCCATAACGATGGGACGATGGCCCGATTACATCATTTGCTACCTCATTCTATGTTACCAGTTCGTCCTTACTTATCTCGAGATGACATAAGGCGGCTTGTCAGAGCGCTTCTTGGATTGAGTCAATCATAAAGTTCAATTCACGTATCTCCTGTGGCCTCAAACAGTGTGCACTAGTGCGCGAGTATATAAGCACTCATGATGGGGTGAACTAGGTCTCCTGCTCAGTACACTCCCACATCAGTATGTTCACGGAGCGAGGACGCTGATCGAGACTCAAAGGCAGACAAAATGAGCAAACTGTATAGCATGAATCTTCATCTATCTCTTATGGAAATCAACAACGCAGCGGTGAGATAACATTGGCACAAAGCAGTTCTGCAGAGATCAGATTACACTGTGAATATGTGGTGCTGTACTCGATTGGAGATCGATGCGCAATTGGGTTTGACATAACGAGCTTATCCCAATGACCACTAAGTCTAATTTCTACAAGGAGTTCCACACTAGACACCAATTGGAGTTGAGTGACGGGTCGAGTTATTAATAAGCGCCCAAAGCTACGAACGCACTAACCTGTAAGCTTAAAGTGACATGCGACGCGGCTGATTTGCACAAGAGCTAGTACTTTGCTAGCCGTGCTTGTGCATCATGGTGGTGGAGGTATAAGACGTCTTATAGCGTTAGTCGAACGAACACCTAAAATTTCCGTGGGGTAGACATTCCGAACCTTTCACTCATCATCACATCATCTTGTTGTCATGATAGACACAGTACAGAAATATGTGGCCCTTGATCAGTGTGAAATCTGCTATCGCTCTAGTCACATTTTCGTGATTTCCATTGCGTGTTGCGATGTTCTGCAGTCCGCGGAAGGCCGCCAAAGCAGTGCAACGGGCAGGCTCCAGTTCTCCGTCCGTGCGCGGGTCGTCGGACGGCAGGTGTCTCATTCATCAGGGCACCTGGCCCCAATTATTTTCCGGAGCCGGCACCGGACTTTTGTGGAGCGTTACCACAGGGTGCCTCTTTACTTTGGGTGTGTACAATTGTGCGCTGTCCTTGTTCCTCCCATGTCATGTCTCTGTATCCTTCCAGAGGAGGTTCATGTACATGTAACGCCAAGTATTTCTGGGTTGCACTATGGTGCAGAATACTTGCCTTTGCTCCGTGGCTATCTGTTCAGGGCCGTTAGGTTGATGTGCTTGTCGTCGTGTTGAAGAGGCCAATGTGTTGAGTGCAATTTGCCGTCGGAAACGAACGTAAATTGGCGCACACTCAGGATCAGTGTGTCCTTTGGTACGGACGGCCAGTGGGTGTGTCATGGTCAGCGGTGGGTGTGTCTATCCTCCATGTATCAACCGCCGACATCAGCACTAGCGCCGGAGACGCTTGCCCCTCGGATGCAAAGCTGGAGCTCACCGACAAGCTGCGCTGGCATGACCTTCAGCAGCTGGCCATGGGTCTACCCACGCTCGCTCATTCCTGATATTGTGCCTTTAGTGGCTTTGAGAGGGGATGACGGTATTGCGCGAAGGTAGGTCGCGGGAGGTTGTGCGCAGACAGCTCTTGGAGTAGGACCTCACGAGGTGGCTTGGGTTAACTTGCTTGAGACCACGCTTGGAGAACAGATGGCCGGAGGTAATGGACCAACCAGAACATGGACGCCGTCCTTGGCTTCTTGATTGGCAACAGGGTTGGCCATATTCGGCACGCAACGCCCACCCGGCCGATCTTTTGATCTGCTGCAGCTAGCGAACAGTGGTGTCCTCTGCGGCTTTCGGCCACAAATTGGGTATGGATCTCCGGCCGGAATTATCCCTCGACTCCTCCCCCAGCTTTGACAAAATGGATCCATCAGAGCTCACACCAACAAGAAATATAATGCATTCTTCGTACAACATTGGAGAATTGAGATCCCGCGTTGACGTTGTTTGCACTCATTAACTTACAAGGGGGGCTTTCAGATCGTGCCTAGCAGGAATTACACCTGCAAAGTTTGCGTCCAAGGAGTCGAGAGGGCCAGACCAATCTGGCACAGCCCACCGAGACTGGCGGTCTCGGTCGCGCATACCAATTGGGCCATTTTCTCAATCGAACTTTTGACGTTTTCTAGCCTCTGTAGGCCACAAACTTTTGTATTTCCAGGTGACATATAAAATTCATCGACAGCGTGTAAAGTACCGATTGTCGTAAGTGAACGCCTTTCTTGGTTTGCGGCACATCTCCAGACTCTCATGCCGCCCTTCGAGTCAACTTGCACTTGGCATGGACTTTTCTTCTTCACATTGGTCACTGACCGATACTGCAAAAGAAAATTGATCAAAAGACCTATGTCCAACTGTGGCTAGATATCGTTTACTTGTCCTTGCATTGACATCAAATGGTGTCGCCTACACGGCCCTTATCTCGTAGTAAGAACAGCTTTGATATGTGTTCATGACTAGAGATTATTTGGTCCGAAGGTCCAATTGAGCTTGCTCGGCCCAAGTGTGAATATGACACTAGGGCCGCAGCGTGGAGCGTCGCTAAATGACAGCATTTCAAGCACTTTACCTAGTCATAGTGCATTACAGTGCACGTTATCAATAAGATCTTTCGGCATAGCAGCTACTGTCCTGCATACATGATCCCGTCAGAAAAAGTTTGCGTAGGTGCCCATGAGATGTACATTCTTGATAGATCAATCAGGCCAGATGATACATAAACCACGTCATGCGCGTCTCCGTCGTTAAGAGCACTATGCCCCCTCTTCGGCATCGTAATCTTGAACACGTTCATTGGGTCATATTTGGCCGAAAAATCCACAAAAGCTTTGCCTCCCAGGGGCTCGTGATGCTATTCTGGCATATCACCATTTTCTTCCAGAACGGCAATACCACCGATGAAGGGTCTCTGGGAAAGCATGCGGGTTGTGTTTACGACACTTCAACATGACCAGAATGGAAAACTGATCCGATGCTGTTCCTGCGGGCACCGGACGAAACTTTGAGCTGATGGTCGAAAGCTAAGCTTTGAGCCTCAAAAATTCAGGTTGCCGATGTGCCACCAGCATGGACGGCACGGAGCAGTTACCATAAAAGTCCTAGCGGCAAACATCTTGGACGACAGCCGTCTGGGGTTTGGAGCTTGGCATTCCACGGGACCAGTCAGAGCTCGCCAGACAGCCCTAAAACGAAGGCCCTGGGCAAGCTGGGGTGCGGTTCTACCGGGGCGGCTTTGTGGCGTTTCTTGAAGTTTGAGGTGACCCCCGTGTTAGCCGATCAGCCATTACCTATTTGTCCTGTCCTTGCAGGCAGGCGGGCATGGATCCCTTTGATCTCCCTGATGCCATTCAGGGGCCCCTTGGCCGGAATGACGGACTTGACGGATATCTCAACGTATGTGTATGGTGTTCTAGAATGAAAGCTACACTCTTTTGGGCATTGCCCCGGCCATCCTCGGAGGCTTATCCAAATACGGCGCTCTTTTGATCGCGTCCTGCCCGTCACTGAGGAATACTGCAAGGGTTCCCCCAATTTACCACGACTCGGGAGCTGTCGCATACTTTGATATTCTTGAAAGTTGCGTAGGACAACCATAACACTCGGGATATCCTATGTCTGCCATGTTGTAGACTTTTGTGCCATATCAAACTGGTACCTATTTTTACCCTGAGATACTCGTTTGGCTTGTATATTCATAGTTTTTCTGGACTGCTCTGTCGTACTTCCAGGTCTCGAAAATGTACAAAACAATGTCCTCTTCACATGTGAGCACTACACGAGGTTCTCTGGGTCCGCCAGAGAGGTTGCCTTGCCAAGCTGGTTGCTACGATGGACCTGCTATAAAACAGTCTTCATTTCCTACCGTCTGTGATGTTCTTCGACCGATTCTGAGTTTCCATAATATTGTTCAAAAGTCGACTCATATTTACTTTGCGCAATCTAGCATTGAGGACAACGTCAGATCGTCCTGTCAATTCATATTTTCCAGCCCCCGTAGAGCTTGTTCTTTTTTTCCCGAGCTCTGCATATTCGTAGCTGGGTCCACTGAAGTCGACCATGCCCTCCTTGACTGCAAGGTTGGTTCCCTCTTCTTTCCTTTCTTTTCCTCTCCTTTCGTTTTTCTTTCTGTCTGCTCGATTTCTTAACCTCCCTTTCGTTCGTCACTGGATTCTTCCACTTGTAGTAAGCGGGAAAGACTAAGATCAATATCCTCAGCAACAAGGGAACCTCACCCGGGCACACTACTGCTCATCAAAAGGCACTTCGTACGCGGCGACTAGACCATTACCTCGAGGAACCGATGTTAGACGGAAATCGGTTGATGATTCTGCCTGACCAAAAGATCACACGCTCCGACGGATCTATCGAGAAGACGGCTGAGTCCAAGATGGTGATTAAGATCGAGAACATCATGAAACCCTTCTATAAGACCGGCTGAGGTCGAGCAAGCACGTCTTGCTCTCAACTTGTCTGGGAAACTCCAAATTGCCCAATGGGCACTCTATTATCCTCCACACGTCTTTTCATATGGTAATGCCGCTAGAGTCTTGGTGTCGTTATTCGTCTTCTCGACTTCAACACCATTGCTTCATCCCGTCCCCTGTATTTGTATATTTTATTGTATATTGGCCTATTACCGGCCATTCCCTTCTTGTACTTGGACTTGCCGCCTGGTCATCAGAAAACCTCTCTATAGTACTTGGACTCTACCCTTAGCAATATTAATAAAATTTTACTTACCTTCCAGTCCTATATCATTATTATAATGCACTATTTATGCACTCAGAGACTGACTTATAATCCGACGGTCGAACGTCCCAATTGCTATACTTAAGCCATAACAAAGGTTTATAGTGAATAGCCACGTGCGCCGAGCCGGTCCTAAATCTATCGTCAACTTCGATTATGCCGCCAAAATCACCATCGCGTTAAATTGAGCACACTCGTCCCTCTCAACCGCCCAATTATTATTGCCATTTGGCAGAGATCGTCGGTAGATGCGAGATTGCAACCGCACGGGAAGCCCCGTCCCCCACTCCTCCCGAATTTTCAGTGGATAACCGCTATACCGGGACAGGCTAATGGTCCCTTACCATGGACTTGGGTCGTTATCAACAAATAGTTGCAAAAAAGGAAACAATAACTAATATATTTGAAATCGCCGCAGTTCAGTTACCAGCCATCTGGTCTTCAAGTTGGCGATGATAGTACAATAGATCAGTATCAGCCTCATGACTGATAGGTGCATTTACCACCTATTGCTACACGAGAAAGGGGTTCTTAAGTTGCTGCTCAGCGGTTGCAGCGGCCATGCTACCGCAGTCTGAACGTTTGTTAGGTCACAGGTGGCGATCATGTTTGAGTCTTCTACTTGCTGCAGACATTTGGGATCTAAGCTGGGTGCATAACTGGTTTAGTTGTATTGGAGTTCGTGTGTTTACCAGTCATCTGAAGACTGACAGCTGCACCGGCTGAGCATCGGGAGCTTCTGGCTTGCAATTCAATGCGCTTCATGGGACGGCTGTATGCGGCTATTGCCGTGCAGCTGGCTTCCGAGCTCTGGCAAGTGGCACTTGAATTTGACTGCAGGATTGCTTGGAGGAAGTCGCTCTCTAGAAAGTACTTTCTTATGATTGGACGTTTCCGATCTATGGGGCCATCCATAGTGTTAGTGAAGGTCATATGCGGGTGGACGGCGCCCTCCGTTCCCTGTCTATCGCTAACTTGCTGCCCGATTCGGAAAGCTCTCAGCGATTCGGCGCTCTCAGTCTCTAACCCTAAGGTCTCCTCGGTCACTATGAAGCCTCAATCAAGGCAACGAGCTTTGCTTTGTGTTCACTGCTCCGTTTTGCGAGTTGTCCGGTATTTGGAAGGTCAGTCTCATTTACACCAAATACTTTCGCCCGGTGAAAAGTTCATAAATATGGTTTTCCCCTATACCTTATTGCTTCTTGTTTCTCTAGACCCTTCATGAGTATCCTTCTCCACAGCAATTCGCCTGCCCTTCAACATCTCCACTATCTTCTTTCAAAATTCCAATTATCATCTGCTCCAACATTCTCATTTCATCGGTTGGCTTCGCCTTGCAGCCGAAATTATTTTTCCCATCCAAATTCCGTCCCATATCTTTTGGATTCAAGAATCAAGTGCGCAAAAATGTCGCCTGCTGAGTCTGGGTATTTCTTGCTCACCCTTTCATTACTACATCATGGAGCTAATGAGATTAATCATGATCAGAAATGTACACACAAACTACGATCAACAATCTTCCCACTGCGAGGTCGGTCCTCATAGAGAAGCCCTGCGTCAACAGCGACTAGGATCTTACCTGAGCGAACCGACTTCAGATGGTAATCGCTTGGTGGCGGTACCATATCAGCCAGCTCCAAGCCCTGAGAATAGTGTCATTGGTCCGGCTGAGGCAAAGATGGCACACAAAATAGAGGGCATGATGAAGCCCTTCAACAATAATAACAACGCCGGGGGTCATTGATCATTGGCCATGATAAGGTCGTGTCATATGATGGCTTGCTTTCTGTACAGTTGCCTCTTACATCTTCAATTTTCATACGCACATGCTCACGATTATTAGGCATTAGCTTGTTCTGAGCGGTTTCCTTACATCAACTGCGATGGAGTAGTATGCTTTTCATTTGACGTTTGGGATTTGTGTTTCAATAACGGTTTGCTTTGTTTGCTGGATGTTTTCACTTATCTTGTGGTGTGCGCAGACATCTTGGTCGATCAGTATCATAAAGCTGTGGTTTTTATCTTCTTAGTTGAGTGCAAGCACTTTCTGTATGACATGGCGGGATATGATTGTTTTTTAATGGAGTCGGAATCGCTGTACACTAATTTACCTCCATACAAACGCAGAGAGAGCCTGGCCTAAATGTTGATTATCAAATCCAGGCACGAATTCATGTTTACCCTCCTACTTTCAATTTCATTACTAGATAGCATCAAACACATATCATTACTCGCCTTTTGATTCCTTCTTATCGTTTTCTTCTTCAGTGCTTCCGTGATGAGACATAATGATCCTTACTCAAAAATGGTTGAAAATCCATAAGGATTGGCCTTACATGTCCAACAGACTTGTCATTTCTGCCTAAACACCCCTTTTCTTAATGCATCCACTATCATATCGTGTTTCAAATGACACTTATCTCTTCGGGGACAGTTTCCACCGGAACTATTCATCTCTTTCCCGGCTCTACCACCGTACGGGGGACGAATTTATATTACATTGAATCTAGGGCAATCGCTCTTTACTGGTCTACAAGAATCTCTCAACACTAACGAAACCAAACTCACCGACAGTGGCTATAGCGTCAGCTTCGGGTCTTACCTTTAGTTAGATGACGAAGGCTGGTACTGCCAGACCTATCGAGCTAAATCCAACTGAGCATTTCACAATGGTCACGAGGATTGAATTAGCGAGCAAGGAAGACAGTATTTAGCAGTCTCTATATGCCTGTACAAGCATTATCTCTAGTTCGCAGAACGATGGAAGCTCCGTATTTGCTGCGTGCGGTACCAAACCTACTCCTCTAGTGCTTGTATTAATTGATGGGAACATCTGTTGTACCCATCTACGTCTATCATATGGTGGTTAGTCAAATCGATACACTTGAGGAAAAGTCACTGAGGACTTCGTTCCAAGACATTGTGGAGAACGAAGTATATGTGTGAAGGGGTAACAAAACACTGGACGGTAAACCATATCCTTACTCGGCCCAGGTACGTAGTGCGGTGAACCAGGGATTGCCGATTCACTCTGTCACGTTCCCACTCGGCCGGCTCCTCTTGAACTTTGCCGCTAGCTGTTTTTGTCGTTTTTTCTTAACAGTTAAGGGAAAAGAACCAAAACGTTATGGCGGCTCGTAGCCACGGAAACGCTTCAGTCCCGCTGTGTGTCGACGACTAGGATTCGTTCATAGCAGACTATTTGATGCACAATTAAGTTTGCACTAGTAAACAATTTAGAGGTCTGCTATCCTCTGCTAGCGACTCATACAACGAGTATTACTGACTAAACACGATCGTATAGTGGCCAATGTAATCGGAGTCTTCTTCCTGTCACTCAGTTGTGATTTTTCGTCAAAACACGGCCCGCAAATCTCTCACAGTATTGATTTGACGTCTTCAGCATTTTTCAGGTCTAGCACGAGAACTATTGTCATATTCAGATTCCTGCCGTGGCACCAAGATCCAGGAGAAACATGCCTTCGCTTCCAGATATATTGAGGCTCGTCCATGGTTGACTTTCCCCGACGTTTACGGATCACAAACATTCTTTGCCATTCAGGGTCATGTAAAAGCGATATTTCAGTCATCTAGAATCCAAGTACCTTAGATGGGCTTTCCCTAAGCTTGCCGTAGCGGTTGACCAGGCCGTGCTCGATTTTTTTCAAGACGACGCCCATAAAAGTAATCTCACTTCAAAAAGTGTGACTTAACTGCTGAGATCCAATGCTACAGCGCTCTTTTTTGCCGGAACAAGCTCTTTACCAGATAAGAGCGCGATAAAAGGCCATTGGTTGGGTGGAAAAGAACGAGGACCTGCAGAATTTCAAGACCGCTCAGGAGAAGTCACGCATCATTGGTTCAACGCCTGCATATGGTGGGGAACGAACAGAGTTCCACAATACATAATATATCCCAGCACACACGCGCAGTGCAGCCACTAAGGAGAGAGCGATTCCCGGCGTGATGGCATGATGTTGAAATTGGGCGCACGTACGGATACAATATATCCTAGCACACGCACGCAGTGTAGCCACTAATGAGTGAACGATGCCCTGCTTGAGGGCACGATGTTGAATTCAACTACGCCAGATGGGCTTGCGGACATGTCAGAAACATCCCGGTGCCAAACGCAAGGCCTGAGCAACCTAGACTCATAACCTTAGATGACCATCATTTGTGGATACGCTGATCGATTATTCAATTTTTATTGGAGTACCGTGAAAGTTCTCCGGTCCCCTGGGAGGTTGCCTTATTGTTGTGGTCTTCATAATGAACTTCCTATAAAGCAGGTCTCAGTTTCTGTTCTTTATGACGACCTCTGACCCCGTCTTCAATTTCAAGCACCTGCACTTGCTTTGGATACTCTCTTCTACTGCGTACTATCTTCCGTTTCTCTATTCATTGAACTATCGACTTACCCGCACCATTCCTGTTCTCTCTTAGACTTCTGAGGAGAAGTTATCAAAGTCGACAATGCCCTTTTCCACCATAAGGTTGTCTTCCTATCCCACCTTCAAGTTCTTTTCGATCATCTATTTCTAGCATCTTCATGTCTTACACTTTGTATGACTTGTCTCTCTTCCATCTATCTCAATGCTCTTCCTTTCACTTCCCTACATGAGCTTCCATGAGTTCCTGGTGATAAGACATTAACATTGAACATTTTTAGCAGCTATAGAGCCTCGTCCTCCACTAATCACCATGAGTCCCTTCACATACGGCAATTGGACCGTTATCTCGAAGAACCGATGTCAGACGGGAACCACTTAGTGTTCCTACCCACCCAACCATCGCCAGCCTCTGACAAAAGCATTACGACGGCAAGCGAATCCAAGATGGCAAATAAGATCGAGAGCATCATGAAACCATTCAACAAGACTGGTTGAGGTCGATCAAGCACCTCTCGGGTTCTGCTAGTCCGGAAGACCTTTGGTGCCGGGGTTCTTCGGCAGGCATAAACTACAAACAATCCAACATTATTGAACGGCAAGCACGACAGCAGAACAGTCAATGCACCATACTCAACCAACCAACTTGTGCATGGCCTTGGTATCACATTCCATTATTGTACATCTTGTCATGTAGTAGCCATGCCAATGTCTCGGCATTCTCCTACGCCTTCCTCGCTTGCACTCAATAATTTGCGCCTAACTGTTTCTTCCTCTCTATCGTTCGCTATTAATTATATCTTTCTTGGTCTTGTTTTCACCTATCTCCATTATGTATTTCAGACTTTTTATACGGTCATCAGAGTTTATACGGTCATCAGAGTATTTCTGTCGTGTTGGATTCCTAGGATTAGCAATAACAACAGTACTTCAGTTGCCCCTCTCCATCTAAGACCACTATTACTATGTACCGCTGTTTCATTGCTTAGTTTCTCATTTCGTTATTCTATTCGGTGCAGGATCGATCAAGGCCACGCACGCAGTCAGTGGTAGCTCGCTGGCGTCTCCCCCTTCCTTCATGGAAGTAGGTCCTTTTTTGTGAACCAATTCAATGAGAACCGCCGATACAGGTCTATCAGATCTCCTCATTATCAGAAACCATTCTCGATAGTCTAGTCATGATCGTGCAATGGCCATAAATTCAAGCACCAGCCTACCTTGTTTTAATATCAACCTCGCTAGCTGCGACCGTGTCATTTCTTGCTTTGCACGCTTGCACTCCTGGCATCTGTGAATTATATACCTATAGCAGAAGCCTAATCAACGTTCCTAATCACCTTAACATTCTCTTTATATGATTTAGCTCACGGAAGTATCAACAACAAATCCAGGAGATTTAATGTCTCTAGCAATAAAAAGCCTTTTCGACCAATCGTATCGCGACCGCATTCTCACGCCGCTGATTGCGCAGCCAGACGTGCGTGAATCAGGCTCCGTCTTGAAACTGCGTAGGGTCGGGTCAGGTATTCCATCAAACGTGTACCAGGATACGATTGCTCCTATATTGCTGTATATTGAGTCCCCCTTCTTGAGCTCTTTGGCAGCAGCAGTTCGACGGGAGCGCGTATCACTGGGTATATGCACGTCTAAAATGTGGAGTCTGCCACCTTGGCAAGATTAACATTTGGACTTGGAGTAGCATGCTGTCCTTTAAGAACTGTCCCCTCTCGGATTGGCTGATTACGGCCGGACCCACCAGGCGGAAAATGACGAGGGTTGTACACGTCGGTTCTGGCCTCCCAAGCTGCTGTCCCCAAAGCAAGCAACAGGCTCGACAGGCACGGTTTCGAGCACTCCTTCCCGTACTCGTCACATACCAGGTTGTATTCGGCGCAGTGTCTATGCACACATGTGTTGACTAGCCGACTGCGAGCTGTAATGCGACTTTACTGTAATATTTTCCACTGTGATGGTATCTGAGAGACCGACAGCTACGAAACAAGACGGGTTTTTTGGGGGGCCTTTTTTTTTTTCCAGTTTTCTTCTTGGGGTGGGGGTTCCCAATCATAACGGCGCGCAGTCATTTCGTCCAAGTATCAGTAACACGGACTGTCAAAAAGTGAAGATCAACTGCCTCGGCGCCTGGCTCGGGTGGTCAATTGATTGTACAACGATTCAAGTGATTACTGAATCTCGCGCTAGACTGCCTCCAACACCCAGGCTTCGAAGCTGCAAATCTGGGCAGGATTGTAGCTCGAGCATTTCGTTATAGACTGTGTCACCCGTGTGGATGGATTTTACTGTGCCACTGCAATCGGGCGAAGCACTTGGACCAATCCTTTGCGCCGCCGTCCTTCGCGCGCAGTACAACAGTGCATGGCGTTCTGCGATCTCTACCATCCCTAGCGACCAGGTGCGCGCAGTTCATACTGCATGGCGTAATGCGATCTTCTCACTAGCGATCAGGTGCGTACACCTTCTCAGGTCCCGGAACCTCGTCCTTTTTGTCTTGCTAATAAAGTATTTGCCTCCGGTGACCGTTCCAATAAGAAAGGATGTACTCCTTACCATCTGAGCTCGCGGTATGTACTTGTGTTGCATGTACTTGCCCTAATGCTGTGTGTGCAGCTGCTGCCAGCATCGCAAGTGAGATTCGTTGATCCTTTAGTCCTAACGATAACAGGCTCCGCCTTTGTCTTGAGCCGCATTGCAGCTTAGCATACACACATGCCACAAATGGCCTCCAGGAGCACGGGCAAGGTTACAGTGCTAGTGTACGAATACTAGTCTCCCATAATGACGGAGATAGACCGACGAATCCACACGACGCGGACTGTAGACATTGTTTTTCCTGGCTAGAATGCGGCTCAAGACAAGGCGGGCCCTGCTATGCGTTGGATCAACGGCTCTTATTTTCTAAGCTACATGTGCCGCTGAGGTCGGTGGGCCAAAGTCGAATGGGCTGGCGACAGTCAATCGGTGATGCATGCCCATCTGCTACAATCTACCGATAAATTGGGAATGTGCCGGTCTGATTGCCTCGCTCGAGGCGGTTACAGGTACCGACCATGGAGCTTCCTTAATGAAGATTTTGGTCTAGCTAATGTGTTCCGACAGGTATATCTTGTGCAGCCGAACCAGAAACCATGGGCTGCTGCTAATTTGAGTTATTGAATTTGCGACAGATCAGCGCTAGCCTACGAGGTTTGCACGCTCAGTCAGGACAAACAGTCGGATTCTCTTTGGCCAACGGTCAGCATTTCATGCATGACAAGGGCCTTACTGACCGATGCCGGCAGGGATGCTGCGAATCATCAATCCCGTCCCTGCCCAAGAAAGCGAGCCGACCAAGCCAGCCGGCAGCGGAAAACAGCGAGGTTGAGGGGAAGAAGAAGACAGGGTATCTGGAAAGTTACTAGGGTAGGTAGGGAAGGCGAAATGTACTTGGGTGTTGGCATGTGGGCCAAGGAGGATGAGGAAAGAAGACACAACGCGGGTGACGCATACACGTGGGAGGGTTCAATTCAAGCTTAGTGCTCAGGTCACCTAGAAGGACAGGGTCTAATGGGTACCCTATGTGAGAACAGGGATGAACATGCGCAAGCCCATGCTACTTTTCGGGAACAATTATATGCCATGGGGGTTGATGGTGAAAAGTGTGGGTAACAAAGATATAGATACATGTACGAACGCCCGACAAGAAGAGAGTTGAAGAGTCTTTTCAAGACTTACGGACGTGGTCGCCTCATTGTGCCCTTCCGCCATGCACCAGTGGCCAATCAGGTCACAGAATACCTAGTGACTGTCCATCTACAGTTTATGTGTTCGATCAAGTGTGTCCGAGTATACCGGAAGGGTTTTAGTGCAGGCTTCTCTTGAGTATCCAACAATAATCAGAGTCATGCTTGTACACTGCTACCATGTATTCATGGGACGAGCGAAACCTAGGAATATATCGAGTTTAGTCGCGCAACAATCGGTTCTGGTATATTTGCTTACCTAGAGATACTGCTTCTGCTCATGCAACATCCACGCCATTTGCTTGGGATATCGTGCACTCTTCGTACCCTTAAGTAACACGTAAGTACAAAACGCTTGCGTTCTTATATTTTGCAATACGATGAGTTCCTTTAGTTACCAACGGAGGTTGCCTCGTTGTGCTGGTCATTGTAATGTATCTCCTATATGAGAGACCCGATTTCCTGCTGTCCGTCTTTCCATACATCACACCATGAACTTTCACAGGTCTTTCTCTCCTCCCCATACGGCAACGTCAACAAACAATTGTGTTCATACTCTTGGTTCTCAATTACACTACATTGTGTCGTTGTACATTGCGTTCTGTTGACCTGTCCCCAACCTCCTTTCATCCTATTCTTTCGTCTTGAACTTTCTGAAGTCTTTACTCGCAATTATCAAAGGCGATCATGCCATCTGTCACTACAAGGTTCTTCCGCCCTCTGCCCCTTCCTCCTTCCGTCTCTCTTATTTCCTTGTTATGATTAGGGTCGACTAACATCGAATGTCTTCAGCGACCAAGGATCCTCATCCGACTCCGCTAATTCCCACCAAGAGGCCCTTCGCCCATGGCGAGTTGCCCGTTACCTCGAAGAACCAATGTCAGACGGAAACCGCTTGGTCACGCTGTCAAGCCAACGAGCACCAACCTGCGATAGAAGCGTCGTGATGGCAGCCAAATCTCGGATGGGAATCAATATCGACAAAGCCATGAAATCCTTCAATAAGACTTGTTGAGGAAGGCGGAAGGCATATCTTGCGATCACGTTTATCGGAAGACACAGTCTTAGCCTTGCGATATACTTGGATATCATTTACGCGTCTCATCACGTCACATAGTGACACTGCCAGTGTCTTGGCTTCCTCCTTCCTCTTTCCGACTTACACGATATTTCTTCGTCCTGTCCTCTATTCGTTGTATACTTCATGTTGCCTGGATCTGTTAGTCTCTCCGTGGTCATGAGAAAGTCAACCTGTCCTATCGGGTATCTTAGTGTCAGCAATAGCAATACCACCTCATTTGCCCTCATCCTTCAATCACTATCGTTTTAGTAACGCATTGTTGCGTTATGAAGTTTATTATTGCATGGTCGTGTTGTTCTTTATGAGACTCAACAAATCAGACCACCAGGTAGTCGCAGCCTGCCTGTCCCTTCCTTTCCTCGTGGCGGTTCTTGATTGAGAACCAGTGTGCCTCCGCAAGTGCTTGCATTTGACATTGCACAGATTCGAAGTGCGCCGCCTATACGGGTCCAACAGATCTTTTCTGCCAGATATCATCATCAAAGTCGAGTGATGATCGTGCAACGGCTGTGGGGTTACACTAAGCAAGCAGAACCCCAAGCATAACCGCCGACATAGATAGTATTGGGAAAAAAAAAAAAAAAAAAAAAAAAAAAAAGATAGGAATTAATACCATTCCCAAACCTTGTGAGGGTTTGGA